>NQII01007317.1:3019-21253 GCA_002778355.1 Clitarchus hookeri | reverse complement strand
TGAAATTTGCGGAAAGTCTATCACCGAAAAAGCAACGTGTCTGTAATTTTACGGAGAATTGTGGACAATTTTCACCAGCACTTTTCCGTAAAATTATGGGAAATATTTTTAAACACTGAAGGAACGGAACTACTTGAAATTCCCGCATGATCAATGCCGTGGAATATTAAATATAATGCAGGGGAATTTAATATTGTTATGATTTCTTTCACAGTCAGAGATCTCGGCGGTTACCAAAGAATTTACGAACTGATACAATTTTTTTTTCTTTCGCGAAAGGAAAAGGAAACAGCTGGTCACTGCTGGGGAATGCCATGTTCTGCACCAACTGCTTCGAAAGTTCACGCCATCATCTTTACAGCTGCGAAAGGTCCTCTAGTTAAAAAGAAACTTTGGAATCAGCAAGAAAGTGTCGGACTTCTGTCTTCTCGAGTTGGCGCGACCGTTAAGACGCGACAGTGCTGGAAATAAAAATAAAAACCATGTATATCCAACAACATGATAAATACAGTTACACTGTTGTATTTTCATGTTTACTAGGGATATAAATTACGGAATTGTAATAAAAACACAAAAAAAAAACCATTAAAGTTGGGCAGAAGTTTTCTAGTTTAAATTTGTTTACCTTCCTTATATAATTGACTACTGTTTGCCATTCTGGGTTTAAATAAAAAACTGTAAGTTTCAGTTTGATTCAAATTATTACCACCAATGAAACCTTGATATTACAGTATCACTAACTAGACTATCATTTGGTGCCATAAACGGTAGCAGGATTAAATCCAGTGAAAAAATTTACCAAAAAGGTTTGTTACTTCACACCAAACAATGAATTAAATTAACAACAACAAAAAATAGCTGTAGTTTATTGCTTAGTGTTATATTTTTATTAAACTGTGCTTTCGACTCGTCAAGATGATAGATTTTTAGATAAACAACCTTTTCAGAGCATGTGTAATTTGGCAAGGAAGTTAACATAAAAACAAAAATATCAGTGAGACTTAAGTGCAAAACCGAAAGATGCTACACATAGTGTTCATCAATAAAATTACTTATCACGAATTTCTCAGCGTGAACAGTTTTGAACGTAGACACATTAATTGTCATACCTTTTTACAATAGCAATAATGAATACCCGTAAAAAAGAAATAGGAAACGTAGGCAGAAGATTTTACATCTAACTATAGGGCTATTCGACGTAACAATTAGGCCCAATTTTAAACAAAAATGTGAACAATACTTCTAATAATAATAAATATAAACTGTAAAAATAAACATTTGAAACTAAAAAATAATATTACAGAAATAGAATATTTGCAGTAGTCCGAATAGGACAGTTAGGGTCGTATTTGATCAAGAAACTAACGCATTCATACATAAAGAAGTAACTTGCGAGAGAAAATTTAGAACATAAACATTAAAAAATATAGAATATAGTGAAGCGGTGAAATCAAGGGGAGCTTCTGTATCGTAAAGTAGACAAAGAAAGCATCTCCGGGAACAAGGGATCCGTGACTCAGGATTTAGGATTCGCCTGCCATCATGGGTTACGTCACAGCCGGTGGTCGGGCTCGACTGTCTGGGGCGGCAATGTTTGTTTTCATTACTGAACACCAACCGCCATGTTTGGTGTGAGTGAGTGCTCCAGTGACCTTGATCTCGAAAAATCGAGAAAATCGGAAATAAACGAATGAATTCGTAAAAAATCTCAGAAAATATTTCGTTATTGATCCTGATCCCTACGTTGGATTTCTGTGACCTTGACCCAGAACCACTTTGAAAACGAAGAAAAATTAGTGATAGTTCAAAAATTTTAAGTATAAGAATGAGAGCAACAATAAAAATTAAATAGAAACCTAAAAAAAAATAAAGAATTAAAAAATTATGTTTTTTAAATTACATTAAAAATTTTTTTTTTATACTTACACATAGTGTTTGTTATCCATTATAGTTGCTCTTTAATTGCTCGTCGCTCCACCCACTTCATGGTTCGATTCTTGCAAATATGGCATAACACACCAACTCACAGTACAGTAACAAGTATACGACTGAAACCTTACTTAATTTAATAGGCTATTTAGATAGTTAATCTGCAAATCTCACCACTCAAATACCCCCTCCAACATATTATTGAATTTGCACATCACCCCCTCCAACCTCGCCAATCAATGTAGTCATTCATTGTCTCGACATTTGACCACAAGACTGGGCTGCTAACTAATGTTGTCAGTATTTACCACTAAAATGTACTGGTAACTCCTGATTGTTTAGCATCTACCAACAGAGAGCATACCTATCGCGCATTTTCAAACCAGTTGAAGATGTCGACTGGGTATAAATGTAGATGAGGTTCTCCACTTGAAGTATATATATTTATTACCTCATATATTCAAGTCATTTTTATAATTATTTTAAAGATTAGAATTTTTGCATCGCCTTTTTATTTGCATTAAATTATTGTTTACCAAATAAACCTCATAAAAAGCAGGAAAATTTCTATAATAAATCAAACACAATATTTTTAATATTTCTTTGACAACTTGAGAAGACACATATCACTACAGAAAATTAGCAATTTTACTACACACTTTGTTTTGGTATTGCAAGGTAATGCTCACCAGAGTGTTTAGTTTTCCAGGGGTAGTCGGAAAAATGCTTAAAGCACTACTTGTAAACATGAAATTTGTGCTCATGAAATGTTAGATGCTTAAAAGTAGAGAAAAGTTATTTATGTAACAAAAATGAAATATTCTTTGTTTCCTCCTTCACCATCAAGCGATTGATATATTTAGNTACAGTTACACTGTTGTATTTTCATGTTTACTAGGGATATAAATTACGGAATTGTAATAAAAACACAAAAAAAAAAAACCATTAAAGTTGGGCAGAAGTTTTCTAGTTTAAATTTGTTTACCTTCCTTATATAATTGACTACTGNAAAAAAAAAACCATTAAAGTTGGGCAGAAGTTTTCTAGTTTAAATTTGTTTACCTTCCTTATATAATTGACTACTGTTTGCCATTCTGGGTTTAAATAAAAAACTGTAAGTTTCAGTTTGATTCAAATTATTACCACCAATGAAACCTTGATATTACAGTATCACTAACTAGACTATCATTTGGTGCCATAAACGGTAGCAGGATTAAATCCAGTGAAAAAATTTACCAAAAAGGTTTGTTACTTCACACCAAACAATGAATTAAATTAACAACAACAAAAAATAGCTGTAGTTTATTGCTTAGTGTTATATTTTTATTAAACTGTGCTTTCGACTCGTCAAGATGATAGATTTTTAGATAAACAACCTTTTCAGAGCATGTGTAATTTGGCAAGGAAGTTAACATAAAAACAAAAATATCAGTGAGACTTAAGTGCAAAACCGAAAGATGCTACACATAGTGTTCATCAATAAAATTACTTATCACGAATTTCTCAGCGTGAACAGTTTTGAACGTAGACACATTAATTGTCATACCTTTTTACAATAGCAATAATGAATACCCGTAAAAAAGAAATAGGAAACGTAGGCAGAAGATTTTACATCTAACTATAGGGCTATTCGACGTAACAATTAGGCCCAATTTTAAACAAAAATGTGAACAATACTTCNGATTTTACATCTAACTATAGGGCTATTCGACGTAACAATTAGGCCCAATTTTAAACAAAAATGTGAACAATACTTCGCATGATAATAAATATGAACTGTAAAAATACACATTTGAAACTGAAAAATAATATTACGGAAATAGAATATTTGCAGTAGTCCGAATAGGACAGTTAGGGTCGTATTTGATCAAGAAACTAACGCATTCATACANGGAAATAGAATATTTGCAGTAGTCCGAATAGGACAGTTAGGGTCGTATTTGATCAAGAAACTAACGCATTCATACATAAAGAAGTAACTTGCGAGAGAAAATTTAGAACATAAACATTAAAAAATATAGAATATAGTGAAGCGGTGAAATCAAGGGGAGCTTCTGTATCGTAAAGTAGACAAAGAAAGCATCTCCGGGAACAAGGGATCCGTGACTCAGGATTTAGGATTCGCCTGCCATCATGGGTTACGTCACAGCCGGTGGTCGGGCTCGACTGTCTGGGGCGGCAATGTTTGTTTTCATTACTGAACACCAACCGCCATGTTTGGTGTGAGTGAGTGCTCCAGTGACCTTGATCTCGAAAAATCGAGAAAATCGGAAATAAACGAATGAATTCGTAAAAAATCTCAGAAAATATTTCGTTATTGATCCTGATCCCTACGTTGGATTTCTGTGACCTTGACCCAGAACCACTTTGAAAACGAAGAAAAATTAGTGATAGTTCAAAAATTTTAAGTATAAGAATGANTGTGACCTTGACCCAGAACCACTTTGAAAACGAAGAAAAATTAGTGATAGTTCAAAAATTTTAAGTATAAGAATGACAGCAACAATAAAAATTAAATAAAAACCTAAAAAAATAAAAAATTAAAAAATTATGTTTTTTAAAATTACATAAAAAAATTTTTTTTTTATACTTACACATAGTGTTTCTTATCCATTATAGTTGCTCTTTAATTGCTCATCGCTCCACCCACTTCATGGTTCGATTCTTGCAAAGATGGCATAACACACCAACTCAAAGTACAGTAACAAGAAGACGACTGAAACCTTCCTTAATTTAATAGGATATTTAGATAGTTAATCTGCAAATATCACCACTCAAATACCCCCTCCAACATATTATTGAATTTGCACATCACCCCCTCCAACCTCGCCAATCAATGTAGTCATTCATTGTCTCGACATTTGACCACAAGACTGTGCTGTTAACTAATGTTGTCAGTATTTACCACTAAAATGTACTGGTAAGTCCTGATTGTTTAGCATCTACCAACAGAGAGCATACCTATCGCGCATTTTCAAACCAGTTGAAGATGTCGACTGGGTATAAATGTAGATGAGGTTCTCCACTTGAAGTATATATATTTATTACCTCATATATTCAAGTCATTTTTATAATTATTTTAAAGATTAGAATTTTTGCATCGCCTTTTTATTTGCATTAAATTATTGTTTACCAAATAAACCTCATAAAAAGCAGGAAAATTTCTATAATAAATCAAACACAATATTTTTAATATTTCTTTGACAACTTGAGAAGACACATATCACTACAGAAAATTAGCAATTTTACCACACACTTTGTTTTGGTATTGCAAGGCAATGCTCACCAGAGTGTTTAGTTTTCCAGGGGTAGTCGGAAAAATGCTTAAAGCACTACTTGTGAACATGAAATTTGTGCTCATGAAATGTTAGATGCTTAAAAGTACAGAAAAGTTATTTATGTAACAAAAATGAAATATTCTTTGTTTCCTCCTTCACCATCAAGCGATTGATATATTTAGNCAGAAAAGTTATTTATGTAACAAAAATGAAATATTCTTTGTTTCCTCCTTCACCATCAAGCGATTGATATATTTAGGTTTCTCGTCCTTGGCCAAACATGTTAGCACCACCTTTTCCTTGAACTGAGCTAGTACACATTCACATACCCACCAGGAGATAGAGTAATTAGGCGCAAAAGTATTGAAAATTCCAGTCTAGTAAAATCAAACATTTTTTACACCTCAGTATACCCCTTGTCTACATAATGTGACTATGATTCATCAGCAAATCTGGCTAACATTGATAATTTGAAACTTTTGTTGTCACAGTAGTGTGGATTAATTACAGCTTGTTTATGTTCGTTCAGCAGAGGTGATCGACCATGCAGTTGCCACTGGAACATAAATCGATGTCCTGTTTGACGATGTAGTTTTCACTGCTGAATAATGGGGTAGAATTTCTGCTGACCCTGTGACAAATGCTGTCGATGATAGTGGTGATGACCTTGGAAAATCTGGTAGATATATGGATGTTTTGGTCGAAGAGGTAGATGACATTGCTGAAGAGGCAGAAGTCATGTCCAAAGGAGTCGATGGTGTACTCCAAATGTTGATGGTATCATGTGTGATGTAGTAGTGAAAGTCGATGACACTATTAACTTCGGGANCGATGGTGTACTCCAAATGTTGATGGTATCATGTGTGATGTAGTAGTGAAAGTCGATGACACTATTAACTTCGGGATATGGACTTTTGCCAGCTGTAGTAGCCACCCAAGAAGAGCCATACCTCTTCTCTTCCATCGGCGAACTGGCTATCAACACAAAATGCCATCACCTTTATGCCTTCCCATTGTTTCCACATTCCCCACCCCTTTTTATTCCGTCTACGACTCCACCCTTTCCTTCCCCCCAACCTCTCCACCCTGGACCCATTTTTACTCTCCATGAAACTACTCCCTGTCCTCCCCACATCCCTACCCCCTTCAACCACTCCATCACTTAGTCATCCTTCCCAACACAATGTATGTTTCAAAATAAAAACCTATGTACATCCCCTGGTCCATATGTGCCAACCCCTGTGGTTTAGACCTATGTCAGTATTACACCCATACNAAAAACCTATGTACATCCCCTGGTCCATATGTGCCAACCCCTGTGGTTTAGACCTATGTCAGTATTACACCCATACATGTATTTGATATGTAGCATTATATGCGAAATTTAGATTTCCATTACATTTGATAAATTATACACACACACAGCAANTTGTATTTGATATGTAGCATTATATGCGAAATTTAGATTTCCATTACATTTGATAAATTATACACACACACAGCAACGTTAGAAAATACTTCTTAACAAAATTTTAGTGTAATGCATATATTTAAGGGTAAAAAGTAAATCCCCAAATAAATATTTATACAAACATTTATTGTACAGGCAGATACATTTTCTTCGTGTTTTCTACCTTGGCAACTCTAAGCATTACTTTCTATAATAAAAACAACTGTGATTAAATACATATGCTTTTCATGCATTTAATATTATTTCATACCCTTTTAAAGACGTTTATTGAGGAATCGTAGCCATGTTTGAATTATGTTGAATATTTTGTTGTTTTTAATAAAAACTTCTTGGTGACCACTGTTTCCGAAGACACATTTAAATTATTACTTCATACACTGTTGGGGCCACANTTAATAAAAACTTCTTGGTGACCACTGTTTCCGAAGACACATTTAAATTATTACTTCATACACTGTTGGGGCCACAGTTATTACGGATGTTAGCAAGTTAGCGGGTTTTCTCGGGGATCTCCCATTTCCCCAGCCCTTTCATTCTAGCACTGCTCCATTCTCACCTCATTTAACCCTCATTGGCTCTCAAGATCTCGTTGTTAAGAGCTGCCCAAATCTCTCAACTCAACTCAACTTAATACGGTGTTATGCTGATGCAAACACATTTCATGCAGTAAATTGTTTATTAGGTTTAAAAACAGCAAATTAGCAAACGGATTTTAAATGCGTATTTTGTAATTTTTTTATATGTACACGATGATAAACGTAAAATTGATCGTTATTACGAAATGAAGACAGTTTTAAAATTAACAAGGAAGTTTACGTGTGTGTATCTATCTATTTATCTATCTAGCTTTGTTAGAGAAAATGTGATGAATGTTCAATGTTTACACCCTTAGACGTTTGACGAATGCCATTATGTCAATCAAGTTCTTAGAAATCACGCATTAAGACATCTTAATTAACGCCAGGATTAATTTCTGCAGTATACTGTTTCCAAATTATAGTTATAAATGCAAGGGGAGTAATGAACATTCCTATTAAAATACATATGTCCTTACAAAAAGGTACAAGTCAATTGATAGCGGTTTCGTAGTGACAAAAACGCAAGTTTCATGTTGTCTTCTGCTTCGTGAAAATCCAAAACGAGGGGAATTTTTTTAGAGTTTTCCTCCGTTCGCTGGGAAAGTGTTTCATTATACTGAAAAAATAAAATCACATTTACCATTGACTTCATTCACCAAACAAATTACCAGGCCTATTTCAGGAGTTTCAGTTGCAATATTTTCTTGCTAAAAGGAGATTCATTACTCATTTGAAATAGTGTGCTTGGAAACAAATATTTTTTTTTGGAATCTCTGATATGTTTGACCGTTGCCCTTGCAGATTTTTAGTATCTCGAATGCGAACGATTGCTCTTCGCTTCACATTGATTATTTCGTAAGTCTCTTTTACTGCCAATGTTGCAAAGTTTGTGAACTCAAACCCCGAGCTATTCTTTTATGCTGGTTCCTAAAACTACACAATAACTACATTTTGCAGGGAGTCATTTCATTATGCTCCTGCAGAATTTTCCAAAACTGTTATCGTGAACTTTGAAACTTCTAATCCGCTTTTACTGCGAGTTTCTGAGTGCTCTATTGATGAATGGTAATAATGCACCTCATTTGCGAAAAAGAGGAAGGATTATTACACAACATTTGCAGAAACGTCTTTTCGTTCGGAATATTTGTTCAGCCGTAGTTATCACTCTACGACATAAATTTGCTCGATGTAGTAAAAAAAATGTCTTCTCGAAATTATTGTCAACCACATCGAAAAACAATATTGTTGAAGGAATCGAATTTATTTACACTTAAACTTCAAGCTATGTAAATAGGAACTGCGATAAGAAAGGTCGTTGGCGACATCTAAATGTGGTCCTCTTAGACAGACTCTGTTTCTATCACAAGAAACACAGTTTCTTCAGAAGAACGACTTCAGCAATTTCTAGATTATTACTGGAAGAGATAAAACTGCAATGATCTGCCAAAGCATTCTGGTGCTGGTAGTGAAATTGAGTTGCCGCTATCCTGGAAACCAGTTGCTGAACTGTTAGGAACATTTTATTTTTCTTTGCAGTGAATGCCATTTTACTGGCCATTTGGTTCACCAATCTTTGTTTTAGCCATCGTTGGCTAAGGAGACCCGCTTACAGAGATTCCCTAGAAACTCATGCATGGCGAGTGACTTTTTTTAAAACGTGTTCATCTTGTTTTCAGTGACGTAGGCAGAAATTTCTCAAGAATGAGGGCGCGGGAAATGGGTGGAATTACACTCACTGAAGCGGCGGGAGGTAAGTTACACCGGCTGGACAAATACAACTTCAATATAAAAATCACTTCACGGTGTAATCAAATTCATTATATTTTACAGCTCAGGGGAGGTATTACAATGCACAACCAACCACCCCCTCGTCGACCGCCTACACCCTGGGGCGACACTCCTGCTTGCTTCAGCAAATGCTTTGTATTTTCCTGTGAGCCCGGAGAGTCTCTCGAGCGTTGTCCAGCGACCAACGCTGTTGTGCTGTGGCAGTTCGCTGAAGGAAGAGGGAGGAACTGCGGGGAAGCACAGAAACCCTCGTCTGCCCTTTCCTGATGATTCCCCCGCTCAGTGTTGCCGGTCGGGAAGTCCTCGCGGGGCACATCCGCAGAGTGTTGTTGTTGCAGGGCGGCATGCGGAGCCGGCGGCGGTAACATGGGGACCATAGTATGTCTCCCGGCTGCGGAGGACATGGGTCGGATATGCGCGGGCGCTGCAGACTGCTTCACCTCGCCTTCGTCCGCCTTCCAGAGGAAAGGATCCAGGACGGCCGCCGACAGCCCCCCAGGTGAGCCGCACAGTACAGGGAGTCAAGGGTTGTTGTCCGTTCACGGTTTCTTCGCACTTCTTGAATCGAAACTTAAAAAAAAAAAATCACNATCACCCCCATGTGTTACGTGCTTGGTTGTTCCCTAAATAGTAATGTCTCATGAGCGTTTTACACTTGCGTTAGCATTAAGGTATCTTATTTCTTAGTTAAATCAAACTTTAACTTATATTTTATCCATAAATCAAAATATGTCATTTATAATGAATATAAACACAAACAGTGAGAAGACAGGTGTTGGTAATGCCTAATAAGGAGTAGTTCTCATGCAAAATATTATTAATCGAGAGCGTACAAATTTGGTGCTTCGTCCCTTTGGCGCAATTTTCTAGACTTTGTTAAGCTTTGTTTGCATGAGGCGGAGGAATATCCTGGAAGTAGAACTTTTGCGTGACTTCAGAAAAGTTGGAAGTCACCGTGAATGGATTATATCTACAGTTGTATGCGACAGATATTTATAAGACATGTATATTTCTGCTTAACAGTTGCATTCTGCTTACCTCTGCTTTTGTTCAAGGACAGTTCCAATGGTTACCAAGCTTTCAGTGTAACTTTTGGAATTCTCTTTTTAATTTGTACGTGTGTTGTTGTAGGTTTCTGAGTTTTCTTGTGTCATACGCGTGATTTTTTTCAACAAAAAAATACTGGTGCATGTCGAAAATAATTTTTACTCAACCGTCATCACAATCATCATAATCACGATATATTTAATCCTCTACCTGAGTTCCATTAAAAATTGCCGGTATTTTGGCGTCCCACCGATAAAGAATGTCTGAAAATGTAAATAATTGCAGGTTTTCCATTTGATACTTAATTACGCTCATTTTGATAATAAGATGTTGGTTGCAACCGGAGGCAGGATTTCGTGTGACGAGACACACGAAGGGCCCACCGGAAACAAGATGGCGCAAACAATATCAAACCTTTAGAATAATGTATATTTATTTGATAATTTTATTGACATATTAACCAGTAAATATAATTCTGTAGCATGCCACAATACCGCACGTACGCAATTAGCGCGATATTAATTTTTTTAACTACACACACCTAAATAAAAATAATATGTGCATTTTATTAAAATCTCTACATTACATAGGTTTTACGTTTATTTACACTGCTAAAGAAAAAAATTGAAACTACGGAAATTACATATTTTCTATTTGCCATAACATAGGCATATAAAACAAATATGGCCAACCCCTGGATGAAACAGTCTTTGGTCCTAACTACGTTCACTAAAATCCAGAATATATGCAATCACACCCAACATGGCCGACGTCCGACTGGAATGACAGAGCATGCTCGTCAGACTCAATCATCCCCAATCCTTATTCTACAATTATATCCATGCTTCAGTGCCATAATATTGTCCTGCATGGACGAACAGCTAAAGAGATACATTAAAGAAAATTTAGGAATAAAGATCGTATTAAGTAAGTGATTTGTTATGCAAAATTAAAGACCAAATACAAATTGGAAACAATGAGTATGTTACTACAGAGTGAGATCTGAGGTCTGCAGTCGGAATACTGACTAAAGTTTAACACACTTTTGGTGATACTTGTACATGAAAATATGACAGTGTACGGACGCAACTTACATAGTGTTTCAAGCAAATTACAGCAGAGAAGCATTGTCTAGGAACTTGTATTTTAGACTTGAAGCTGTATAAAAAATTAATTATTCCTCAATATTACACAAAATGTGTCAGTTTTTCTGAACGATGGCAGAACGTATAGAAATACATTCAAGAGCAGGTAAAACACACAAAAATATTTCACGAAAACAAAAGCAAGTTCAAAGATAGATAGTAAATTGGAAAGGAAATCATGGATAGAGGCGACATAAAAAAAATTGAGTTCAAACAGTGGACTAGTGTTAAAACGTACAAATTAAATACATTTCGTACAGTAGATAAGACTTTTACATCTGAACTACTTTACCGCCCCCTCTGGTCGACAATATATTCGAGCGAAATGGTGTTAAGACTGCGACTGGCGAATCGACCCGAATGCTCAATTTCAAATACGCTGTACTGAAACTTAATTTATACACAGTTAGCCTGAACTCCAGTTACAGACTTTTTGAGATGATTCGGTGTGGAAGATGGGGTAAAAAACATATGATCAAACGTGATTTGTATGTAAGAAGCGCACACTCTCGAAAACAAGGAATTAAAAAATATTGTATGCAAAATGTCAGAAACTACACGATATTTAAAAAAAAAAAAATCAATTCGTGAATAGTGTAAACCTGATTTAATATGTGCCACATGTGAACATTTGGTGGGTAATAACAATCTATAAACACCCACCGGTAACAAACCCCTGTTTGTTAATAACGTGGTACCACTCACTCGGAAAATGTTCACAAAATTTGGCAGGGATGCCCTTCTGTAACCAATTGAAAATACTGTCTGTGTAGCTCTAACTGGGCTCTGGTACCTCGTTGGGCTGGACATGTGTCTCTTATTGTCCCTCATATACCTCGGCAACGGTGNGTACCTCGTTGGGCTGGACATGTGTCTCTTATTGTCCCTCATATACCTCGGCAACGCTGCGTAGTACTCGCAGCACCGAAGAAATATACCATACCTACTGTGATGGAGGGATATCGCACAGAGAGCGACATTNGTGCGTAGTACTCGCAGCACCGAAGAAATATACCATACCTACTGTGATGGAGGGATATCGCACAGAGAGCGACATTCTGACTGCCGCGCAGAATGGATGCTATTTTCTGCCTGCAACTCAAAACAGTGTTCTTATTATCTTGGTTTCTACGAGGTGCTCGATTACTGCACGAGGCACGTCGGTTCGCACAGTCACAGTCCATCCTCACTGAAATGCTGCCACCCAGATCGTGGCTGTTTGGAATGGAAGAGCATTATTCATTGATTTCTCTGGAAATTCTCCCCCGTAGAATGCCTAATTTGACACAAGAGCGCCGTTCAAGTTGCGTCACGTCCATTCTACACAGCGGTCGGCTCGTAGCTGGGTAACGTCGCTCTGAGTGTGACAACCCTCCATCAAACTGCCGTATAGTGATGCAACTACATATTATGGATGTCGGGTTCACCGGGGATATTCGACATGTCGTGATTTGAACAAAAACGTTGTTCCAATGTATGATGTCTTAACCCTCCAGGCGTCTTCACAACTGTTCTGATCCAGAAGAACTCTTCAAGAACTCTTCAGAGTTTCGTGTGCGCGCTGGATCGTGGAGCTGCTATCGGAAATAAGTCGAAATTGNGAACTCTTCAAGAACTCTTCAGAGTTTCGTGTGCGCGCTGGATCGTGGAGCTGCTATCGGAAATAAGTCGAAATTGCGATTGGACAGGAGAAATGGTTTCGTGTGTTGAAGTTTCACGTGACCAACTTCGTTAACAGAGTGCTGGAGAATTTCGACCGAAATACGCGCAGGCCGTCCCACGCATGCCGGCAATTCGTGACTAGCACGAGCGTTTCGCTGCAAGTGGAATTCCTTGTAAACACCGAAGTAGCGGCAAAATGTGTGCGAGTGAAAAACACTCCGAAGCTGTTCGCCAACTGTTAGTACCCAAATTACAAACATCTGCATGGCGTGCCTATAGAGAACTCAACATTAAGGAAAAGACTTCCTGGAAATCTTTGTGGAATCGATTTAAACTTCCAGATTATCGGATACTGATGATATTATCAGATAAAGATGATGCAAAAACAGGAACTTATGGACAAATTGAAGAAATATGAATTCAGTTGCCAGTTCCTGGATGATCTTTACAGTAATGAGATGACAGTTCATCTGACGTGACAAACAAGATTGGCAGCAGTCCCAATATTTTTATCGCGGCACACGATGCGTGTATGCGGTTGTCTGTTTGTAACTCTGCGCGTGCTCCTGGTACCAGTGATGCTGTTGAATCACTGCACTTCGCACAACCGATGCAGAGTTATAGGAAAAGAACGCGTAGTGACTTTCAATGCGAAATTCAGTGGTTGTCGAAACTCCTGCCCCTATTTTGAACATCGAAGTGATAGTCTAAAACCAAATGGTTTTGTGAGTATTAATCTGCAAAATTGTGCTTTTCCGGATTTCTATGAGGATGTAAGAACACACCTATACGGAGACTTTCGTCAATGATGTATTGCATGCACAGGTTCGATGGAATCGCTACCATGATTCCTTCGCGTGATGTCACACGATTTTTTCTGTGGTAGTTTCATGAAAGTCAATCTGTACTTCTACGTTGCTTGCTGTAGCGGAGATTTTGAAGACACGGATGAAGGGTGCACGTGCTACTGTTAAACATGGTATGTTCCACAACGTGTGACAGTAGACCGAATATCGATGTATGGTTGAAGTTTATCGTTGCGCTACAACCTTTTGAACTATGCTTTCAGTTCATGTTCAATTTGTGACCATGATTTTGAATATCGATAAATAATAACATTTTCAAATCGGAATAAACAATTATGTAAATACAGTACAAAATTTAAGTTTCTTAATTTCTTACTTTGCAATTGATATTTGGCCATCAAATGAGCCACGGAAGTGTATATGAATAATGCCGTGAAAACAATAGAGCCGTTAGAAACTTTCTTCTCTTTTTGAAGCTAATTTAAAGACAAAAAATATTTTTAATTGCTTCCGTTTGCCATAGTGCCATCGACCCGGAAATCGAATATAATAAGTTCACTATCGTCCCTTCCTTCGCCATTCCCTTATAATACTGCGGTGACATACGTTTTTGACCCGTCTTGATAAGAGAATTGTCACGAGCCATTTTTACATGTCTCTGTTTAAATAGGGATAAAATGTAAATTAAACTTAATTATTGTTTTGAACTATCCAAACTTCTATTTACTCATAATGTCTAGTATAATATCATGTATATGATAAGAGGAATGTAATGTTTCTAGTAATTATTTTAAGATTGTCAATTACGGTAGGATATAACAGGGAAGAAGGGAGAATAAATTACATTACCGGATGAGAGGCCCACTNCCGCGAGGGGTCGCGCCCCTCCATACCACCTTACTCCGTATGGGACCGCGGTGGCTGAGCGGTTAGACTGCTCGCTTCCCACCTACGCGAACTGGATTCAACTTCTGTCCGGGTCGCTCCCGGATTTGCGCAAGTGGGAATCGTGCTAGACTATGCCACTGGCTAGCGGCTTTCCTCGGGCCCTTTCATTCCAGCGCCGCTCCATTCACACCTCATTTAACCTTCATCGGCTCTCAAATACCATATTGTTAACAGCCANGAACTCTTCAAGAACTCTTCAGAGTTTCGTGTGCGCGCTGGATCGTGGAGCTGCTATCGGAAATAAGTCGAAATTGAGATTGGAAAGGAGAAATGGTTTCGTGTGTTGAAGTTTCACGTGACCAACTTCGTTAACAGAGTGCTGGAGAATTTCGACCGAAATACGCGCAGGCCGTCCCACGCATGCCGGCAATTCGTGACTAGCACGAGCGTTTCGCTGCAAGTAGAATTCCTTGTAAACACCGAAGTAGCGGCAAAATGTGTGCGAGTGAAAAACACTCCGAAGCTGTTCGCCAACTGTTAGTACCCAAATTACAAACATCTGCATGGCGTGCCTATAGAGAACTCAACATTAAGGAAAAGACTTCCTGGAAATCTTTGTGGAATCGATTTAAACTTCCAGGTTATCAGATACTGATGATATTATCAGATAAAGATGATGCAAAAACCGGAACTTATGGACAAATTGAAGAAATGTGAATTCAGTTGCCAGTTCCTGGATGATCTTTACAGTAATGAGATGACAGTTCATCTGACGTGACAAACAAGATTGGCAGCAGTCCCAATAGTTTTATCGCGGCACACGATGCGTGTATGCGGTTGTCTGTTTGTAACTCTGCGCGTGCTCCTGGTACCAGTGATGCTGTTGAATCACTGCACTTCGCACAAACGATGCAGAGATATAGGAAAAGAACGCGCGGTGACTTTCAATGCGAAATTCAGTGGTTGTCGAAACTCCTGTCACTATTTTGAACATCGAAGTGATAGTCTAAAACCAAATGGTTTTGTAAGTATTAATCTGCAAAATAGTGCTTTTCCGGATTTCTATGAGGATGTAAGAACACACCTATATGGAGACTTTCGTCAATGATGTATTGCATGCACAGGTCCGATGGAATCGCTACCATGATTCCTTCGCGTGATGACACTCGATTTTTTCTGCGGTGCTTCATGAAAGTCAATCTGTACTTCTACATTGCTTGCTGTAGCGGAGATTTTGAAGACACGGATGAAGGGTGCACGTGCTACTGTTAAACATGGTATGTTCCACAATGTGTGACAGTAGACCGAATATCGATGTTTGGTTGAAGTTTATCGTTGCGCTACAACCTTTTGAACTATGCTTTCAGTTCATGTTCAATTTGTGACCAAGATTTTGAATATCGATAAATAATAACATTTTCAAATCGGAATAAACAATTATGTAAATCCAGTACAAAACTTAAGTTTCTTCATTTCTTACTTTGTAATTGATATTTGTCCATCAAATGAGCCACGGAAGTGTATATGAATAATGCCGTGAAAACAATAGAGCCGTTAGAAACTTTCTGCTCTTTTTGAAGCTAATTTAAAGACAAAAAATATTTTAAATTGCTTCCGTTTGCCATAGTGCCATCGACCCGGAAATCGAATATAATAAGTTCACTATCGTCCCTTCTTTCGCCATTCCCTTATAATACTGCGGTGACATACGTTTTTGACCCATCTTGATAAGAGAATTGTCACGAGCCATTTTGTCTCTGTTAAAATAGGGATAAAATGTAAATTAAACTTAATTATAGTTTTGAACTGTCCAAACTTCTATTTGCTCATAATGTCTAGTAGAATATCATGAATATGATTAGAGGAATGTCATGTTTATAGTCATTATTTTAAGATTGTCAATTAGGGTAGGATATAACAGTGAAGAACGGAGGATAAATTATGTCACCAGATGAGAGGCCCACTTTTTTCGTAAAGAGGCATCTTTTGTGAGATGGTACAAAAGGGTTGAGATTACAGTCCGCGAGGGGTCGCGCCCCTCTACACCACCTTACTCCGTATGGGACCGCGGTGGCCGAGCGGTTAGACTGCTCGCCTCCCACCTAGGCGAACCAGATTCAACTTCTGTCTGGGTCGCTCCCGGATTTGCACAAGTGGGAATCGTGCCAGACGATGCCACTGGCGGGCGGCTTTCCTCGGGCCCCATTCATTCCAGCGCCGCTCCATTCTCACCTCATTTCACCTTCATCGGCTCTCAAAGACCTCGTTGTTAAGAGCCACCCAGGAAAGTGATATTTATATTATTCAAGTTGTGAGGCCGGAGAAGGCTTAGTATCAGGAGCTGGCCTGAGATGTAGAGGCCTAAGAAGGCTTTAGCATCAGGAGCTGGCCTGAGATGTTGAGGTCGGAGAATACTTAGTATCAGGAGCTTGCCTCAGACGTCGAGGCCCGAGAAGACTTAACATCACTAGCTGGCCTGAGATGTCGAGACCGGAGAAGGTATAATATCAAGAGCTGGCCTGAGACGTTGAGGCCGGATAAGGCTTAGTATCAGGAGCTGGCCTGAGACGTCGAGGCCCGAGAAGGCTTTGTATCAGGAGCTGGCCTGAGACGTCGAGGCCCGAGAAGGCTTTAGCATCAGGAGCTGGCCTGATACATCGAGGCCGGAGAAGGCTTGGTATCAGGAGCTGGTGTGAGACGTCGAGACTGGATAAGGCATATTATCAGGAGCTGGCCTGAGATGTCGAGGCCCTAGAAGGCTTAGTATCAGGAGCTGGCCTAAGATGTCGGGGTCGGAGAAGGCGTAGGATTAGGGAGCTGGCCTGAGACATCGATTTCGGAGAAGGCTTAGAATCAGGAGCTGGTCTGAGGTGTCGAGGTCGGAGAAGGCTTAGTATCAGGAACTGGCCTGAGACGTCGAGGTCGGAGAAGGCTTAGTATCAGAAGCTTGTCTGAGACGTCGAGGCTGGAGAATGCTTAGTATCAGGAGCTGGCCTAAAACGTCGAGGTCGGAGAAGGTGTAGGATTAGGGAGCTGGTCTGAGGCGTCGAGGCTGGAGAAGGCTTAGCATCTGGAGCTGGCCCACGAGTGAAAGCGGTGCGCCTTGCGGAGCGCCACGAAGAGGCAGCTTGAGTGCCTATCCTTAGGCCTGGAGGTTTTTTAAACCAGCTCTGAGGCACGTACATTGGCCATTCAAGGATGCACTGGGCTAATCCTTACACCCCGCCGGCTTGGGGCTGGACATGCAACCAAGTTCAACCAGTAGCCTACGTACAGAGATAGGCACCCACTCGGGGGAAATCCCTCACTGGTTAGGGCGGAAAGAGCCGTGAATCATTAGGGTCATTACGGGTCGTCGCCCCGGTGTAAGGTGATACCAGCCGGCGAGATTAAAGCACTCTTACCCAATGGTTGTTTGCTCTGCGAGGCGTGGGAGGGAGTTTCTTCCGCTGGTGTTAAGAGTTCATCAGTGGAGGGTCTTGCGGCTTCCCAGTGCTTCTGAATATCAACGTGAAGAAATTGAAATAAGCACAGGTGAAACGCCAGGCGCAACTATGACTCCCTTGACGAGTTCTTAAGAGCCGATGAGAGTGATGAGAGGTGAGTATGGAGCAGCGCCGGAATGCAAGGGCGTGGGAAATG
>NQII01007316.1:71564-95342 GCA_002778355.1 Clitarchus hookeri | reverse complement strand
AATATCTACATCAGTGGTTGAAATAAATTAATTATTAAATATATTTGTAAACGTTATTACTAATTTCATTTTATACAGTCAGAGTAATTACATACAGTATTACGGTAATCTTGCTTAATGAAGGGAGTTTCGAAAAACGTTTTTTTTGAAGGATGTTGAAGGAAATACGCTTGCATTTTTATTAAAACAGACTCTTATTAATTAACGTTTTAAAACATTTAAATAAGTAAATTTTAGGAAAATATGTTTTCGTATTAAAAAATACATTCTTTCTTCTTTCATATCCAACTTGAGTCGTACTCTATTGGAAGCAGTGTCGGACTTAGAGACCCAGGACCCCTAGGCAATTACAGAGTCCGCGTCCCCTTTTTGGTAATTTAAGAAAATAACATATTTTATTTTATATTTGATTAACGTTTCTTAATTTAGAAAATATACAAGACAAGCAGACCTAGACATATGATAATAAAATACAAAATATAGCTACTTTTTACTCGTTATTATTATTATTATTATTATCAAACATAGGAAACATACGAAATTTGCCTAGTTATAAAANGCTACTTTTTACTCGTTATTATTATTATTATTATTATCAAACATAGGAAACATACGAAATTTGCCTAGTTATAAAAAAAAAAC
The DNA here is from genome assembly GCA_002778355.1 of Clitarchus hookeri. Taxonomy (NCBI): domain Eukaryota; kingdom Metazoa; phylum Arthropoda; class Insecta; order Phasmatodea; family Phasmatidae; genus Clitarchus; species Clitarchus hookeri. Next base: position 94,700 of record NQII01007316.1, on the reverse strand, counting down.
AGTTTGTCCCCTGGCCGGGGTCCCCCCGAGGCTAGTGCCCTAGGCAGGTGCCTTGTTCACCTAGGTGGAAGTCCGGCACTGATTGGAAACCGATCTACTTCCACCTTATGAGGAAACTTAACGGAACCAATACTAGGTCAATCCATGATCCTTCTTACTTTCCTTTGACACTTGTGGGTTATCCGACAGAGAAGAGTTTGTAAGGCTGGGATTACGATGACTTCACGTTACACGTAACTATATCACGCTAGACTTTCACGAGGAGGTCAAACGTGGTCTTTTTGGGTGCTGGGTGCTACACAACGATGTTCCACACAAGCACGTTAACTTTTTGTATTGAGTAAAAATGTCGGGAATAAGTGTCGTTGGTTTTTTTTTTATTGAAAACTCTGAAAATTCCATTTATGCGGGCCTATTTGTGTTTTAACTTTGACGCAGCAAGAACAAGTTGCGANATTGAAAACTCTGAAAATTCCATTTATGCGGGCCTATTTGTGTTTTAACTTTGACGCAGCAAGAACAAGTTGCGAAGTATATGGCGTTCGTGATTTATACGAACTTGGAAAACAACTAGGAGATGGCCGTAACCTCCTGAACGAAAATGTAACTGGGAGAAGTACTTACTAAAATGTGCAAACTTAATGGTAAACATCCTGCAGTTCATGAAATCATTTTTATACTTCTTAGAAACATAATTAGCGAACTGTGGTAATGTAAAGCTATCTAAATATTTACGAATTATATAAAAAAGCAATCTTAGACTAACTTTTATTACTCTTTCGTCCTCATTTCCGGAAGAAAATTATATATGCGGCGGATTAAAAACGTCAGCAGACGGCGTTGTGAAAATAAAAACAAAACCTTAAAAATCAAAGCTAACACACGGTCGTCCTTATTGCGATCGGCCCACGAGATCTCGTGGTACAGAGTCGTGTATCACGTATCGCGAACATCGAAATATTTACATTGACCAGCTTTTGTTTACGTCGACGTATGCACGAAACGATCGCAATAGGCCTCACTCAAATACGCAATTGATGATATAGCCGGCTTACGAGAACTTGTTACTTGTTACGTGCTACGTGGAATTGAAGTATTTTAAACCCCAGCCTAAAGCCAACGTTTGCGGTGCGGACCTTATACTGCAGCTTCGTCCATCACTACGGAGTGAATGTTCTTCACTTTGAAGGTGCTTCTGGTGTAGCGGCGACGGCGCAATTGCTGCGCGGCGCAGTGTAGCCCTTATCGCACCCACGCTTCTGAACCTCGACGCGAGAACATCCTCAGGTGCATGACCGTCTTAAGGTAGAAGTATAGCGTCTTCCAATGGAGTACGGCGCTCAACTGTACGGCACGAGAGTTCATTAAAAAGCAGTGCACACGCTACCAAAATTGCCAGAAAAGTACTATTTATGTTGCGTATGAAATAAGGAAGCTTATACTTTGAAACGCTGAAAAATACTGTGCTACAATTTGTTTACTTAAATATTTTAAAAATTAATTAGTAAGAGTTTATTTTTAATAAAATTTAAAGTGCGTTTCTATTTTGGATTCTTCAGTAAACACATGTTGCCAAAAAATATCCTTTATTAAGCAAAACTATCATAATAATTGAGCTGATGTAGATAATAAAAAATTGGTAATAATGTTGACAAATATTTTTAATAATTGATTTTGTGCATATATATTTTAGTTATAAAATGATAAGTTTTGTTGCTGTAATGGCGTAATTGTTAAAAATATTTGTGACATTATTACTAATGTTTGATTACGTGCAATTCAATCTTACGAGAAGAAAAAAAAAGGGCATGTTCAAAATGTGCTTTCTGAAGCATTCAGAATACAAGTTCCACGCTTTAATTTTAATTAAAAACAGACTCTTAAATCTTTAAAAAATTTATATGATTAATTTTTATGTGCACGCCAACAGCTCTACGACTTTTTATAAGAAAAATCAACACAAGGTAGGAAATGGAGAGGGCGTATGTGCAGGAACTGTACCAGTATTCGCCTGGATGTATACCACGTGTTTCTAAAACATGGCGACAAACTTCGGCAGGCAATTCCTTACGAAGATATAAGACGAAAATGTATGGTTAATAAGGGAGCTAAGCGCCCCCAAAATGCGTGTTTTAAAATGAGTTCTGTTGATAATATCAGAAACCGATTGTCATTAAGCAACAAATCGGTGAATGGTCTTTTTGTATAAAGGAGAGATCTTACACCTCTAAAAACGCGGTCAGTAATATCATCCCCCTTCCTTTTGGAAATGGCTTTTGGCACCCCATGTTTGCATCAAACTTTGTAACACTAGGTTCTAAACCATTTTTAAAGACAACTTATGAATCATCACGTCTAAATTAACATAAGCGGTCGTCTTGTCGGAACACTCTCAGGTGAACCGTTTGTGAGATAATTCATGTTGAACATTATAAACAGAACGTGTGTTGCATACAATGTGGACACACCACAATACAGAGTAATTACATTTTAATGAGGGTTTTTCAGGGGCGCACAGCTTCCTTAATAATCACTTGAGGAGAAAAATTGTACTTACATTTTAGTGTTACATTTTCGTCAGGAATACATTGCCGGAGTTTGTCCCGATGTTTTAGAAACCCATTATATGTATGTGTATGTTTGTGTATGTGTGAATTCTAGAAAAATTATTTCTGTGATACAAAATATATTTTCTTCTTTCATATACAACTTATGACACTTGATAGTGTCCGCACTACTTTATAATACTGCATTTTGTACAGTCACGTGCAGTGCTCTGTTGCTAGCCATTCTTCTTCATCTTTAAATAATAACACCTAAGTTCGGATCGTAACAAGAATTATTATATTTTATATGCAGGGTTTACGTAAAAACTCGCATCACAGTTACGCAGGGGAATACAGGAGGCTGGGTAAATGCATCTCCTGACGATAGGGCATCTTTGGGACGTCAGATTTCCGCCAGTGGAACATCTTCTTGGGCCGTTTAAGCAGGAAGTTGTGATAGATATCAGTTTAGAAGTCTCGTAGCCAATCAAACACTAAAAAATTATTGCTTATTACGTATCATCTCATCACGCGTAAAACAAGTTATAACCCAGTCGCGAACTTAATGAGCAGTATACATGATCGATCAGCAACAACATAAAATATTTAGGAACACGGTTCCAATATTTTAGCCTAGTCATACTCTAATGTGTGAGAAAACAGAAGGAGGTTGATTATGCTAATATGCCGATAGGTGCTGATAAATGCATCACTGGTGAACCTGAATAAACAAACATCGCGTCTGCTTGTCGTGATCTGTTCGTGCAGACCGAGTCTTCGGTCTTGGCGCAGCCGTTCGTGCGTTTGAGGGTTCGAACTCGGCTGGCCGCGCTAGAGTTAGTTTTCCACAACTTTCCGTTTCATCTCCATTCCTGCTGGCACAGTTATTTAATATGCACATCCCCGTTTTCAACCATTACGTTAAAATTCATATTTCCCATTTTAATTACTGATAACTGAATGCTAGTATTGGACACATTTTACTCTCAGTGTTTGGTTAAATCGTAGACAACAAACGGGCAGTACTAACGGGAAAAATTCCGTGGTCCTGTTTTCGTGCCTGGAACACTGCACCGTCTACGTTAAATTGTTTTGCAAGCACACAGACCCTGTTGTCGAGAGAGCTGAATGATTGCTTAGATTACTTAGTAGAACAAGAATGTTCACCTTCTATATCAAGACCCGTTACATTAACATATTTGGTGATACGGGTTATTTGTGTGCAAGTGCGAGCTGGCCCACTTGTAGAAACAGGAATAACTTGCGTGACCGGAAGCGTTTGGTTAGTAGCCACAATCTCAATAATACATCCTCGGCTGCCGATTCTGTTGGAAGAGGGACTTCGATAAATGGAATCAGTGGTTTCCGCCTAGTTATTTCACTGAAGAGAGATTACCAGAAGCGTGTGTTTTCCCTAACGGAGCAGTGTTAAAACACCGGGCTTGCATGCGGGAGAAAGCGCGGTTGGTTCCCGATCAGGTCATACTGATTTCGATTTGCAGTGGTTTTACCGAAATCACACCAGGCGAATGCTGAGACAGTTCTTTATTACTTGCCGCGTCTCTAACGACCTCGCTGTTGACGAGACGCTGAGCCATTGGCTGCTGTCCATTTTGATTATATGATTTTTATTATAATGATTTTATTAGCGTACTTGCTTTTGCGCAGGTCAGCTGATCAGAAGCTATATTAGATAATAAATTAACCTTTATTTAATTTTGAAAATGGCACATGCTTGGCTCGACCTTTAAAACCCAGAACCTCGACGTACGAAGGACCACCTTTGCAACTTCGGCTATGGAAGTCGTAGCCTCATCCAAGCGTAAAATAATGACGGGAATGGTAAGACAAAATATTTTACATCCTAATGCGGGAAACTCGGTTGACACATTGGAACTTGCTTTTTATTAACGAACTTTGCTGCACTAGTGCGGAGTTGCATTATGTTGTTAACTTATCCGTTTATTGTAAAACGACGAAGACATTAACATAATATTTCAATACCATGTTCCGTAATATTGTTTCATGTTACTATTATTTTCGTATTAAGAAAATTGTTGTATCAACAAGTTGTCTAGCTAGATAGCAAAGAAAAAATATATTAGCTAGGAGTAATGTATCAAAAATCCCCGAAATAACTGGCGCATATACATGAGAATCCTTACTCTTATATCACTCGTGTTGACTAGCGTAATGATAATTTAAACTGCTGTTAGGTCTTTATGTATAGATTTTCATATGTATTAAGTCGGTGATTGTAAACAAGTGTCTGCCTGGGAGTTAGAGCTTAAGGCATATTCATATAGAAGTTAACGTGCAGCTCTTTGCGTTAAGTTTGCGTTGTCGGTATGTAGATGTATACGGAATGTTTCAGCAAAAGCGTGTAGAAATAAAACTGGGAATAGCGACCGCATCGCAGAACGTTTTGAGATCGGGAACGTGTTGTCACGAATGAACTTTTAAGCCATTCATACGTGAAAGTGTCTAAGGGCGTAGCTCAATAATGAGTCATTATTAAGTAGAGCACAGCAGCATAAGATGGAGTTTATTACATATAAGGATTATAGAATAACTATTTATGTGCATATTGATCGGGGGAGCTTTAAATGGTATACCAAGAAGCTCATTAATTATTTAAAGATTTAATACCTCATGCCATTACTGTCACAATCTAATTGGAAAGTTCCCCTCCTGTTCATGTTGCCGGAGGCTAATTCTAGGAGGCGGTTAACGACGGCCGGACACACCCATCTTCCATGGTCTTCTCTCTGGTCGGGTTGACGACAAAAGACGCCGCTACCAGTGTTACTCTGGCCTATATCGGGCGCGTTGTTTAATATTTCTGGCCGGTGGAGGGGATTTCTGCAACTGTCTTTCACAAGGTGCTGTTGCAATCACGCTCGTGCCCTGGTTTAATGTTTGAAGGTGTGATCAGGCAGGCCGTTTAGCTAAGGCCTGATCACTTCATATCATCGTGGTTCGCGAAGCCAGCGAAAGGATATATGGACGTAATCACGTCTAACACGAATGAAGGTGTCCGGATTGGTTACGTGTATTTATTAACATTGCTTGTGTACACTACCGACAGGTAGTACTGCAACAGGACCATTCCATTGAAGGGCCGATCTTTAACGAATCAGTTTTTTTTCCTCACAAGAGTGGATCAAAGCGACGGCCACCGACCGCAACGCAAGCATGACAACGGTGTACGAGATACTGCCGCATCCGTTAAAAAATGCCATGTGTATTGCGTATGTAGTTTATACACGCACGCACTTACTGTGGCAACGTAGGGACGTCAGAGCCACCTCGTGGACGATAGGTGAACCACGCACACACAGGTCATCCGCATTATTACGCCCGTATCTCCTTTTGGTGGCCTTGTGGACCACACGTGTGGTGCAGCCTCTATTCTCTGTTTAATTTTTGCACGCTTTTACTGAAACACCTATCATACCGCGCAGCAGTGAATACACATTAAGAGCGACGTAATGTTAAGCCTTCCTTGCCAGAAGTTGACCGAACCTCAACTTAACGCAAAGTTCACGCAGTGCCAACTAAACAAATCAAAATAAAGTTATCTTGTTTTTATTGTTACGTATCTATTTTTTATTTGCCAACTTCCATGTGTATTGTATAGTGTGTTGATAGCATATTATTACAAAATACGTTTTAGTTTTAACTTCGTATCTGCGTGTTTGTATGGTAAACAAGTTAACAATTTCAAATTTTAAGAAAATATTTAAGCTCAAATAGTTGTTAATTTTGGCGATATAAAGTNTCCTTCTGGTGGCCTCGTGGACCACACGTGTGGTGCAGCCCCTATTCTCTGTTTAATTTTTGCGCGCACTTACTGAAACACCTATCAGACCGCGCAGCTGTGAATACACATTAAGAGCGACGTAATGTTAAGCCTTCCTTGCCAGAAGTTGACCCAACCTCAACTTAACGCAAAGTTAACGTAGTGCCAACTAAACAAATCAAAATAAAGTAATCTTGTTTTTATTGTTACGTATCTATTTTTAATTTGCCAACTTCCATGTGTATTGTATAGTGTGTTGATAGCATATTATTACAAAATACATTTTAGTTTTAACTTCGTATCTGCGTGTTTGTATAGTAAACAAGTTAACAATTTCAAATTTTAAGAAAATATTTAAGCTCAAATAGTTGTTAATTTTGGCGATATAAAGTTATTTTTCGCACATTAGAGGAACATGATTTTGATGGACTGTGGCATTAAACCAGCTAATGTTTAAACTATGACCGTTGTTTGCTCTTGTTCCGAAATGATGTCCAAAGACAAACATACTAAGAAATTAACCATAATATCTATTCCCTCAGCAATATTGTTAAATGTCGAATACTAAAGTGGCGGATCAATGAGGCACGTAGACTTACAAGCTCACGTTCGTAGAGCTGGTGTACGTTTAGTCAGTCCGAATGTGGTAGCTAACGGAAGCGGAGACAGCTCGTGCAACCACGCTGTTTCGTGCAGCGTCTGCACGACTCATGTGGCGAAATACGTTGTTGGCAGGGCGTGGAATCGATTCAGGGAAACAGAAACGTACACTATGGTCTATTCGCGGTTTCTTTACACTTTTTAAATAAAACTTTTGAAAAATCGCCCTACGTATAACGGGTTTGGTTGTTTCCTAATTATATTATATATCACAATCGTATTATACTTATCATAAAAGAACCTTATTTTTGGTTAAATTGAATTTTTGCTTATATTATATTTATAAATTATAATATTTAATATAGAATTTAAATTGATAAAAACAGGGAGAAAATAGGTGTGTTGGTGATGCCTTTTAAAAAAAATAGTTCTTATGCAAAATTCTACTACAGTGAGTGCGCGCGAATGCGGTGCGTTTTTCTTTTGGTGTAATTTTCCAGACATAGTTAAGCTTTGTTTGCCTGAGGCGGAGAAATATCCCGGAAGTAAAACTTTAGCAGTGCTTCAGATGAGTGTGAAGTAACGGTGAATGGCCAATAGGAGGCCAGGCCAGAGCGGAAAGAGGAAACCGTAGGCCGGAGACGGCCGATGTGGCAAACTGTGCACTCTCGACGGCGCAGCGCGACTGCTCGGGACGATCAAAATGATCTGATAGCAGCAACTGGTTCAAATGCTATTTACCAAACCGTTCCCAACAGACATAGAGAAGCAGACTCAAGGTCACAAAGGCCTCGAAGGTCTGCAATCAGCGCCTAGTGACAAGACAGATTGACTGCGATTTGCTCAGGCACTTGAAAGCGCGATTCATCTGGCGCAATGTGCTATTCACAGATGAATCGCGCTTTCGCCTAACGCAGTGTTATGGACGTCTGCGGGTGCATCGTTGCTCGGAGAGAACAGTATACAGACGCAGCAGTTTAGGAACGGGACATGTTTAGCGCGGGTTCTGTCGTGTGGGGTGGCATCACTGTCGACGGCTGAACGGGCAGTGTGGTGATAAGATACCGACGCCAGGTACTTAGAAGACATTTTACTCGATCATGTTATGCCCATTGCAGCTGGACGAGGCCCCAGTTTGTGCTGCAACAAGGCAATGCAAGAATTCATACATCAGCCACCCGCAGAGCTGCACTACAGGAACTCCAGATTCGAACCATGGGTTGCCCACTATGAGTCATGACATCAGTCCAATCCAGCACGAGTCTGACGTCATCCTAGGCCCCTCAGACAATTCAAAAACTTCCTGAAGCTCTCGCCGATGAATGGGAGAACATCTCGCAAGCGATGGTACCTCGACTGATCAGAAGTGTGCATAGAAGGTCTGAGGCTGTCATACGGGCACATGGTGGCCATACCTTATGGGAAAATGTCAAATGAATGGGACGATGATACCACTTTGGTTTAGAACATAGGGTTTAATGTCCTCTTGCAGCATCCATGTGTACATTGGGACATAAACAATACGTGTACTGCTGTTAGGTAACATTTTGAAGACACAGAATATATCACTGTGTACACAACTCGTGTAACAATATGTGTGTTCCATATCTTATCCCTCTAAGTATGTTGATCAGCGTATTATCATAATTTTACATATGTGAATTTACTGTTTGTTCAAGTATGGAGACATGCGTGCACACAAACGAGCGTTTTCCAGAGCCCAGATGCAGCATATCTGCTAGCTTTTCATTACAACTTATCCAAGACGAGTCTACAGTAACTTCAGTGTGAACACAGCTACGAGTATGTAAATACTTTTAGCACAGAGTTAGCGCAAATGTAACATAACGAGTCTGATGCTTACTTCAATGGGACTGGTCTTAACACAAGCCTGCATGCAGGCCGGGTCAACAATGTTTTAAATGAAAGGAAGCGAGTGTTAACTGTAAACCCGAGGGACAGACCTGTCATTTTCTAGTCAACTGGATGAGGTGAGAAAATACGAGGGTGGAACAGCGGTTGAATGCATACGGGAGAGGAAGCCGGAGTACTACGAGGAAACCCTCACTTCATAATACACAAACGGGAAGCTTCGTCCGAAACATTCCCCTTTGCGACGGCACACCGAACCAAAGAATACAGAGGTGAAAAGGCCGCTTAGACCGCGAACTCCAGACGCACATGCCAGCAAAATGGCGTCACTGACGAGCAACATGTCGGCACGCCGTTCACCAATCAGCGCCAGGTAACCTACTCGTCAGCCGGCAGCGAACCTCGCGTAGCACGCAGTAGTCGATCAGACTCAATGCCCGTTCTCGATAACCTCGTGCAGTCAATTAGAGAATGGGTACGCCCTGATCAAAGGAACCCTATCAGAGAATGGGTGCACCCAGTCGCCCAGATCAAAGGAACCGCTACGCCAGTTCTTCTCTTTACGTGCATTATCTACCTTGTGACCGGGGCATGAAATCGACCCATTGGCTGCATTACCCGTGGCGGGGGTTTAGGCTCGTGACTGACAACTGAGCGCATAGCGGGTTCTCGAGCCGTACTGGAAATTACGAGATATAACGCGATTTAGTTTACTGATTAAAGTGGAAAGCTTGGTGTAATCGGTCTCACGGACGACTGCACTTTGTTTTATAGTTCTGGAGGCAGGCCTGTGCACACATCTGTTTCCATGGATACAGTGGTGTCTTCCTACGCCACAGATTATGTTTACGTAAACACACTCAGCTGACCGTCAACTTGCCCAGCATGTCGACTGGAAATAACTGCACACAAGACTACTTTCAGAACTGTCAAAAAAAATTGCATTCGCTAGTGAGACAGGCTTATATTGCGCCTTCTTTAACGGAAATGAGTACGCAAAGTGGTCTTCATCGTCAGGAACAGTCTGGGGCGCGCACTTTGCTCAGGCACGGGCACTCACAAACGTGACCGACTCCAAATGCACACGCCTTTTTTTTTTTTTTTAGCACATGAAACCAATAGGAAGTTCTGTGCATTATGCGTTATAAAAAATGCAAATGGAGAGAGGTACGTGGTGTGTCGTTCAGCGTCCGATTGACGACCGAGCTTTCTCCCTTCATAAGAAAGCTCTCTTGAAGATTTACAGCCGGTATTAATTTCGATGACTTTTACTTCGTCAGTCATAACAGTAGACGTTCCTTCGCGGCAGCAATAACATTCCCAACACGCAGTGCAAAGGACTGCAGAACAACGGTCGTTATCTTCGTAAGATAACAACGACGTTGCTGTTTTCGATGATTTTACTCTGGTGTTCTGATCATCTTGCGTTTTTGTTTCACGAAGAAGGCGAGATATTAGCATATAATCCACGAACTGCATATTACTCCGTAATTAATCTGTCTTCATAACAGTTGTGTTAACATCTAAAATGAGCATGTGTATTATATACAAGCTCATTTATTCTAGGAGACGTAACGTGTAGAGTTCGTGGCTTGGTAGGCCCATCAGTTGAGAAGGAATTGTCATTATGTATTTACGTAGTCCTCTACTCTAAAAAAATCACATCCATCCGACATAGCTACTGTAGAGGATTAGGGAATCGCGTTGGGCAGCAAATATGTGTAAAACATTTGTACCCAAACATCCGAAATCTGTAAATGTGGCCTTAATTTTAGGCATTATATCTGTAGATAAACACAGTTATTCAGTAATGGGTGTACAAATATGTTGAACAACGGCTACCATACCTAACATAACACCGTCACTTTGGCTGGAAAATCAGTTGAAGTGAAGAGAATACCAGGTTTACGGTAAAATATTCAACGTTTCTCCAAGCAACACCAATAAACTCCAGCAGGTTATTCCTGACGAAAATGTATGTACAAATTTTTCCTAAAGTGATTGTTAAGGGAGCTATATGCCCTCAAAAAACAAGTTTTTAAATATTTTTTGTTTCAAATATCAGGAACTACTTGCAATTAGGCAACAAATCGGTGAATAGTGTTTTGTAGAACGGAGATTTTACACTTATGAAAATGTGGTCGGTAATATCATCACCCTCCATCAGGAAAATAGGGGTTTGCACAAAACAATTGAACATTTGTAAGCTGTAAGGGTTTTATTGCGATGATTTACGAATCAGCACAAGTCGTCTTGTTGCATCACTCTCGGGTGAACCGTTTTCGATTATTTATTTCGGAAAGTACTTCTTGCAGACATCTTCCCGTGCTCGGCTCTCAAGACCTCGCTGTTAAAGCCGTCCAAATCTCTTCACTCACTCACCTTCCTGTGCATCGCATATTGACTACCTCGCAGGCAATCTCCTATATTATAACCATCAAATGTGTGTACTTTGCCATTTGTGGCACTAATAGTATTTATGCTAATTTCTTCTGTTCTTGTTTATTTTTTGCCACTTAACTCTTATTCTGGGCAAAATTGGCATTATTTGGCGAAGTCTCGTCGATCCTTGACTTTTTTCTGTTGATTAACTGCTAGTAAATTAATAATTTGAAACTCAAACTTAAACCACAATATTGGAGAGAAAAGTCTTAAACCTTTATTTTGTCATGTGTTAAATTGGCAATCTTTCATAGGTGTGCGATTTAGTGTTCCACAATAACAGTGCATTGATTTTTTCTGCAAAATAACAAATTGTGTCGTCAAATATGAGTTTTCGAACTGTGTTTGATTCTTTGAATTACCAACACTTTGCAGCCTCTGCTGTCTTGTACTCTGTTTTACTGTGTTATGGTGGCAACATGTGTATGTTACCGTGTTGTATAAACTTAGCCTTGAATCTTGACATACTATGCTGTAGGAATAATATTTATCTTCAAAAATATAATTATAATTTACTGCCAGGTTTCCAGAAAATGATAATAATATTATTTATGTAACTTTCAGTAAAAGTCTAACTGCACTTGTAATTTACCACGCAGTTGTGACCACGAGTAACGTTTCTTCTGTCGAACCACTGCTCTGTGGAATTACCCTTTGCTGTGCTTTCCACTTTGGTGCTCACGCGATCATTTTGCCCTCTTCTTGAAGATCACGCCATTTCATTGACTCTCAGCTTTTAAATCACTGTAGTATTTATTTCCTTATGTGGTAACAAACTGCCCGTACCACCTTTGGCAAGACTTTAAAATCCTTTTCTATTACCCTTTCATGATTTCGTGTATTATTGTGAGTAGGGAGTGGATATGGTTGTGTTTGTATGTGTGTGTGTTTGAGCACAAAGTTTAGAGACACTAGGCCAAGTCTAAATGTCGTCCTTATAGGTGACTACTGTCAACAACTATCCATAATGATAATATCCAAAATTATCAGCATGGGAAAGTAATGTTAAAATATAAATAAATAAATTGAAAAATTGAAAAATTTGATTCATAATAAATTACACAAATAAGTCAGGACTCTCTTATAAATATATCGCTTTTTTTTACACTGAGTATTACATCAACATCAAGTTATTCAGTTTTTCTTTTTTTGGGTTAAAAGAACTTGTCACATTCAAACTACCTTAAAGAGGTGCACCTCATGCAAGAACTTCTGTTAAAATTACTTAACATATATAATAAAATGCTTTACAAATATTTTTTGTAATGGTGCAAAAAAATCTTTGTTAAAGAGAAATTCAATTATTTTTTGTTGTTTGGGCGACCGACGACTAAATACACTATAACATGTAGGCTTTCCTGTTATGAGAAGTGCTGCTGTGAGTCAGCTAAACTGACCTCAGGCTGGAGGAAGGAAAGTGCAAGTTGCATCGTTAGTTTGTCACAAGCGATGACCGCTCGTCAAGGCAGCTAGCACAACATGGCTGGAATGTTGGCCAACGACTTGGACCGCACTAAACATACCATTTAATGAACAACAATGAAGTTTCGTCTCACAATAATACACGAAATCATGAGAGAGTAATGAAAAAGGTTTTTAAAGTCTTACCCCAGGCGGTACGGGAAGTTTGTTACCACATAACGAAATAAATACTACAGTGCTTTAAAAGCTGAGAGTCAATTAAATGGCGTGATCTTCAAGAAGAGGGCAAAAGGATCGCGTCAGCGCCCAAGAGGAAAGTACAGCAAAGGGTAATTCCACAGAGTAGTGGTTCGACAGAAGAAACGTTAGTCGTGGTCACAACTACGAGCTAAATTACAAGTGCAGTTTGACTTTTACAAAAAGTTACATATATACATTGATTATCATTTTCTGGAAACCTGGCAATACATTATAATAACACGTTCGTAAAAATGAATATTACACTCTAGCATAGGATGCAAACGATCAAGTTTAAATTTATAACACAGTACAATACACATACTGCCATATTAACACAGTGAAACAAGAGTATAATAATTGTAGACACTTCAGAGCATTGGTAAACCAAACAAACAAACATTTCGAAAACTTATAGTTAACAACACAAATTTGTCATTATTCTGTAAAAAAAAAAAAAAACATCAGTGAATTTTTTTTGTGAAACTCTAAATCACACACATATGAATGTTGACTATTTTAACCATTTAAGAGTTACGATAAAATACATGATTAGTATTTTTTTTAGCAATATTCTAGTTTAAATTTGAACATAGCACACATTCCTCCCCTCAAACCAGACCATGGCCGGTCAATAATCATGAAAATAGAAACATGTATGTAATGCTAATACACTAAATTAATAAAAATGGAAACTGAACTAATAAAAAACCTTCCAAAATCATCCCCTAGATTATTGTGGTGTAGGGGGTAGAGTAATGTTCGTTCAGGAAGGAAAGGTGAAGAGGTTGGTTGTGGTATTGGTTGTTTGGAAAGGGTGCGGAATTTGAGTCATAACCAAAAACAAAATGTTAGGCAAATCACAGTAATGCTGTAAGAAAACGCAATGGATACTCCGTTAAAGCAGGAGTATTTGGCGCGGAATGTACTGAACATATCATTAAAGTTGGTACAATGTGGTTGGGATGACAACTGGGCATCGAGTTCCTTAACAAAGGAGCCGTACAAGGTTAGGTTGAGAAATTAAAAAAAAAAACTGTCGTGACTTAAGGTTATAAGCAAGCTTAGGCATATAAATTACGGGTAGGGTTTAATATGAATGGCAGAACTAACGGAGCCAAATGTTTAAAGTAAGGGCTGACTATGTAACAATGAGATACACTGCCGAGATATTCACTCCCATTCAGAGAGAGCGTGGAGGAGCCAATAGAATCAGTAGTAGATATATATAGAAGGGCGATTTCGAGAGGAAATTTAGTGGCAAATAAACACAAGGAATGTTTTTATTTAAATAGGTAAGTCCAAGGTTAACATTTGATTTGACACAGAAGTCCAAATAGGGTTTGCCAGAGAAAAGGTTGAATTTGCAACTATCAACTTGACTGTCAAAAAATGTGAAGGCATGAAAACAAAGAGTGATTCCATGAGAGTAGAAGTGTTTTAAAATGTACCCGAAGGCGCTCAGCAGTAACAACCACTAACACTTCAAGCGTAAATGTCTGTTTCTGGTAGCCATATTGGTTTTATAGGCATAGAATATGTCAAATCGTAATAATTGTTTTCGTCCCTGTTTTTTTTTTAGTTCGTAGTAAATATCAATAGTAGATGGATTTTCTTTGTTCTGGCACAGGGATTGGGGAAGTAGGATTAAAGGATTCGCCCACCATCTTGTTCCTAGTTGCCATCTTGTTTCCGATCGCTGTATGGTCCCCCATCTTGTTTTTTTTTCGTTCGACATTTGTTTTTTCGGTGCCTATCTTTGTTTCTGCCATTGTGTGCTTGGAGCGCTGGTGTCGTTCAATGTCGTCATAAAGACAGAGGGGAAATAGGTTTGTTGAAAATGCCTAATAAGAAGTAGGACTTATGCAAAATATGATTACACTGAGAGCGCACGTATGCGGTGCGTTTCCTATTCTGGTGTAATGTTCTAAGTTTTGTTTACACGAGTGCGGAGGAATATCCTGAAAGTGAAACTTCAGCAGGGCGTCAGAGAGGTTGGTTGTAAGTAACTGTGAATGGAGTGTAGTGGAGGGTGGCCCTGGTTACNGCATCTATAAGAAAAATACAAGTATAAATAGCACGAAAACAATATTTTTTTCAGCTTAACATTTTGAAGTGTTATAAAGTGTAATAAACTTCTCTCATATATAGACTATATAGTATTTATTCTGAAAATTTTAGTGATTTTTTACCACTAAATATACATATATAGTTCTGTATATGCTGTGAGGGTCATGGTGGTATAGTGGTCAGACTACTCGCCTCCCACCTAGGCGAACCGGGTTCGATTCCCGGCGGGGCCTCTCCCGGATTTCCGCATGTGAGAATCGTGCCGGCCGTCGGGCGATGCCGCTGGTCGCCGGGTTTCCTCTTTGGGGGGGGGGGATCCTCCGTTTCCCCCGCCTTTGCATTCCGGCGCTGCTCCATACTCACCTCTCCTCGCTTCACCCTCTATTTCTGTTACAGTAAAAGTACGTTATTTAGGCTTAAATTGAACTTTTACTAATATTTTATCGATAAATTATAGTATGTAATTTATTATTAATATGAATGAAAACAGGGCGAGAATAGTTCTCATACAAAATGTTATTACAGAGAGTGTGCACGAATGCGGTCCGCTGTTCTTTTAGTGTAATTTTCTAGGCTCGGGTAAGCTTTATTTGCATGAGACGGAGGAATATGGAGGAAGAAGAACTTTAGCAGGGTTTCAGAAAATTGCGAAAGTAGTTAGGAATGGTATGTTCTGGGACAACAGCGTCGGCGTCAGGACGCAGGAAAAGCGGCGGTCGTCTTGGATGACGTCATTCCCCCCTTTTTTCCTTGAAATTTCCCATTCCCCTCCCCAAAACGTCAAAATATGCCAGAATTTCCCTCGAAATTTCCCGAATTTCCCTCAAAATTTTCCCCAATTTTTTCTAAAAAAATATTTTATGCACAATCCAGATGGTTTGCACAATGAGGCTGGACCCGGCTCAGAATTGAGCAATGTCAGCCGGAATGTGCAAACAGGTACGCAAGGCTCTCGTCTCTGATTGGTTACGCGAGGCTCTCGAAATGGTCTCGTCTCTGATTGGCTACACAAAACTCTCGAAAGGGTCCCGTCACTGACAAGCCAGCACCATACATCTTGGCTGAAGAATGTTCGTGTTCATTGCCCCCTGTCATGCAACTTCTCACATAGTATAAGCATAGTAGGCCCTAATTTCCGATTCTTTTAAGATAAAGTCACCAAATTCATAACACACACATCACCCCCGACAAAGAAAATTAACACAGGGTCATTTATGCCCTATGCGTACTTATATAAGCATAGTTGACCATAATTTCCGACCTTCAAAGCTGGGGTATTATTTTATACTCATCCTGTATTTACAACGAATTATTTCAAATACATACAAAATTGTTTATGAAGCTAAATGTTTATAAAAAATTTGGAGTCTACTACACTTGCTTGTTAAAATTCAGTAGATTATTAGTTTTATACATACATCCCACTCACGTTTTGTGAAATATACTCTTAGGCCTATTTATGTGTTTCAGAAATATCTGCAGCAACTAGTTTTCAAAGAATTCCGTGTACCAACTAAATCAGGGAACGCTTCTTATGTTAACTAAACTTAACTATAGTGAACTTGTATACACGTTTATGGCTCATATTACAGTTACCTCATTTTTCATTTCCAATTTAAGTGACGTTTCCCATCTTTGCGATTACTTTAGGTCGTAGATTGTATTCATGATAAATATACAGCCGGAAATCGTCGAGGTTATTCACTGACAACTATTGTATACATATATATATATATATATAAATATTACTGCAGAACAGAATTTGCTGTTAAACTGTCGAATGTA
This sequence comes from Clitarchus hookeri, assembly GCA_002778355.1. Classification (NCBI taxonomy): domain Eukaryota; kingdom Metazoa; phylum Arthropoda; class Insecta; order Phasmatodea; family Phasmatidae; genus Clitarchus; species Clitarchus hookeri. The sequence continues at coordinate 77,924 of NQII01007316.1, read as the reverse complement.
TGGTTTGACTTCCCACCACAAAATTTCGTGCTATTGCAGGCCTAAATGTTCTAGTGATCTTTTGAAAGTACTAAAATAAAATACCCTTTGTTTAGCAACATCACATTTTTTGTTTTATCGAAATTATCAAACGTATTAGTTTTCGTGAAGTACTCTTTCCATTCTACAGTATTTGTTGAGTTTTCAGCAACTAGTTTGTAACGTGAAGTTGATCCTACTAACTGCATTTTGTCCTTATTAATTCGTACACGTCTTGAAAGATTTTTTTTGTAGTGTTATCTACTCGTACTGGCGTCAGTAATAATTGTTATTTCTAAGTTTGCGTTTTACGTCTTAATAAGTCAGTTAAGAGCAACCACATTTATTTGAAGTTTACTAAACACATACGGATTGGCCTCCAGTCTTTGCTCCTAAAAGATATGCAACAGCTGTAAAACTTCACTCAGATTTCCAAGTTAAAATTTAGTAACTGTGTTTAGAATAAGTTTGGAAGCTAAATTTTAGAAGCGGCACCTCACACCAACTTATTGAATCATTTCAACTATTCAAAATATTAATTTTGCTTCAGTTGAATAATATTAAATTAGGTATTTTCAATTACTTGTAAAGTCTGAAACAGTATGGCTTAAATTTTAATTGTAGGTGCTGAAGAAATCGTACATCAAAAATAGCGTAAGTTTTTATTGGAGTGTTTTTGTTCATTAATTGTTGTCATGTGACGCTATGAAAATTTTTAAGAAATTTTATACGAAACCAATAAAGTGCTGAGGTTTCTAATTGAATATCAAAATTAACCTTTTCAACTAGACACCTGTCTTATTCCTGAGAGCATTATTACCCTGATATGTTAGCATGTGTATAGTCAATCCATGGTTACTTCCAACATTTCTGAAGCCCTGCTAAAGTTATACTTTCTGGCTATTCCTTCACCGGAGCTTAACTAAGTCTAGAGAATTACCTCAGGGACAACGTACCATACTCGCGCGCACCCAGTTTAGTAATATTTTTTCATAAGAACTATTTCTTACTAAGTATTACCAACACACCTATTTTATCTCTGGTTTTATTCACATCAATTTTAAATTAAAAATTGCCATTTGTAGAAAAATATAAGTACAAATTCAATTTAACAAAAAATAAGATAATTTTATGTTAACAGAAGTATAAAACGTTTCTGGTAAATGCCAGATATGGGATACAACCAGACACGGTAATTTTCCAAGGGTTTGATTAAAAAAGTGTGAAGATGCCGCGAATATCGATACATTACTATAACTTCTTGAACGCTGCCACCATTGCAGCAACATCTAGGGTTTCTAATAAACACTTTTTTTAGTCACGATCTTTTCTTCGTGGTTTTACAATGAAAGGAATTGTACAAAACAGATGCAGTCCCACACAAAAAAGATGAGTTGATAAACGTTTGATTAAAATAATTTAATACCACAAGCTTCGTTAATTAAAGGTAGTTTCCAGGTAGGGCCTTTGCGCACGGGAGGAGTTTTGGGCGTTANTGAAGTTGCAAGAAATTAAACAAAACTAAACCGCATTTTAAAAATTTTAAACAAGCTGTTTGCCAATCTCTGCTCTAATTATTCTCGAGAAAGTGATGCAATTTGATTGTCTCTCGGATATTTTTATGGCCGGCCTCTACCAGAGAATTATGTTCATTCTGAGAATTAAAGCAAAGTTTATATTACTTTTTCACTACCAGAACAGCACCTCCCATATTCACTTCCTGTGCACGGGCCTGTTTCCTGTATGTCTGCAGGTTGTCCTGTATTTTGATGTAAGGTATTGGGTTCAATCCAAATAAGTCGAATTAAGTTAAGTTACATCTTTGCCATGTGTGCCATAGTCGTATGCTGTAAGATAAATACAAAGAGGCACAACATCTGAATTTAATGGCATTAAATGCAATGACGAATCAGAAGCGTATCGTGTGCAGCAATATCGATGTTACTTTTCCAGCCTCCTGTTGCCATGGAGAAATTATAGTATTCGGAGCTGCATCTGTTGTCAGCTCCACCATCGTCGGTGGTGTTCTTCACCGGCTGGGTACCGGCTGTCTGTGTCGGCGAGCCAATGCCTGTCACTGGAGTACCAGCCGGTGTTCGCGTCGTATCCGGCCTCGGAGCTCATCTGCAGGGGAACAAAATATTTCACATCACAATATACCCTGTTCACGGTTAACTAAGCACTTTTGAAAGCCCTGCCTGGAATCTACTTCGACTTTCATTTTATATATTTTTGTTATATGTAAAATTAACATTGCAATGGGCGTGATCACTTAACGCATGCGCCATGCAAGCCAAAACGTGTGTACTTGTGCTGTAAAACATTAATTTTAACGTTCTGCTGGCCATTTGCTGAGGGAAGAACCAAGTGGAAAGCTTCATTTTACGCCATCGTGGGCGACGAGGCAGTTAAGTTTCAGTTTGGGTCAGCGAATATTAGTTTTTTATGCTACGTCCCAAGATGACTTCATGTTTTAAATCTAAAATAAACGATATATGTTTTTTGGAAACAAATGCCACAAATTTCATAGAAAACGAAACAAACTAACTGCAAAAAAATGTCATATTGATTAATATTTTGATAATTAGTTCTATCCAAATAATGTCGTACACTACAGTGCATATCACATGATAACTTCCATCACTTGTTATTACGAGTTTACTAAATATTGTTTATTTTCAAAGCTTGGAAAAATGTAAGCCGTTATTTTATTTAAAACTTGCTTGCACTTACTTATAATGTACTAATGTCAAAAACATGCAAACAATTGGCAAATTCTTCAAACTCCAGTCTTTTTGTGAGCAGGGTATTATGATTGGTGGTTTCATAGCTGCGAGTTGGGTGATGCCAGCACAAATATACCTAAATACATAAATAAACATTCCGGTACGCACAACTGGAAAATTACTATCAGAAAGAAGTTCCCACAATTCACGCAGGAACCAATGTGCTTTATTCGAAGGTTAAATTTACCATATTTATTGAAGACTTTTTTCAAAACCGCAGTCCTTAGATGTAAGGTAGTAATCGCTATCTATAACTTCTAAAATAACTTTACAATAAAGTTAAATAGTTGTGTACATGACAGCAAGTAATTATTATAACACTATAAAATTTGGGTACGTAGTTCTTAAAATTGGTCAGTTGAGACATGTAGTTTTCAAACACTTCACTGCACCTTCGAAAGGGGGCCACGGTAGTGTAGTAGCCAGACTTCTCACCTCCCCTCACGGTGAACCAGGTTCTATTCCCGACGGAGTCACTCCGATTTTCGCACGTGGGGAATGTGGCGGACGTTGCCGTTGGCCGGCGGGATTTCTGGGAGTTCTCCCGTCTCCCCGGCCCTTTTATTCCCCCCGCTGCACCATCTTCGCCTCACTTCACCAGCGCTCAAGACTCTAAACCGACCAAACCCTTAGAGGGTTCATAAAGGAAAAGTTATCTCAATCACAATACACAGAAAATATTGGGAAATCCTATATGACAGATTTTGTCAACTTGGTGAGCAAATATTATGCCACGACGATTTATTTATAACGAAATATTTCTGGCGTTGAAATTTCTTACCCTTAGATGCGGCGCAGGGTATTGTGATAAAGTGAAATAACACTCTAAGAAAAGTTTTGCTCAGAAAGTTGGCAAAAATCGTAATGTAGGATTGCCTTTTTTTTTTTTTTTTAAATTCTATATTGGCCTTTAAAACCCTGCAGACTGATGTTTTTATCATTTATGTCTCACCCCCTTTTAAGAAATTAACAGGTAGGTAGCGTCTCATCGACAACGAGGTCATTAGAGACGGACAAGTTTCTCATAGAAGCTGCAGTAAGGAACATCTGAGCATTCGCCAGGAGATATTTCGAAAAACCATGGAAAAACTAAGTCAGTATCGCCTGAACACGGCTCGAACCCATGTCCTGCCGAATGCGAGTCCAAAAGTTCGCCCACTCCGCTACTTCACTCGGTTTGAAAATTAACAAGTTAACTAATTATACATAAAATTGTGAGAAAATACGTACCTGGTTTTGTGTTGTGTCCGCTTCCTCCTCCAGGACAGTAGTTGGGGTAATAGTCCCGTGTTGATTCAGATGGGTACGCACGATCATTCTCGTTGCCATCTTGGGCCTTGTAGTAGCTGTGACCTCCACCTTCGTGCTTGTATCGACCTTCGTTCCCTCGAAGTCACAGAGGCACAGCGTTCCGTCGATTATCTAAAACAATAATGGAGTATATAACACTGTCATCGTTCTACCCTTTGTAGATTATGGAATTCATTTATGCTGTTAAATTTTTAAAAACACTGCAGAATATAAAAATCCCTAGAGGTTACTAATGAGCATGCTATTAGTAAAAACACAATGCAATAAAACGTTTACACTGAAAGAATTGCTGAGGAGTCATAGACCTAGATTGTTTACTATAAGCTTTTATTTATTTTATTCTGTAAGAGACCTTATATTAAATATAATGAATTTTTTCACATAGCACATATATTACAATAAAATATGATTAGTAATTACAAAACGTATATATAGTTTCCATACCAATGAAGTGTAGAAAGGCTTATTATGTATTAAAGTTATCCTATAAGCCTACTTGTAACGGAAGAGAGCAGTGCATTGATTTCTTCATCTTATTGGACAGGCTATATTGTTTATTGGCATACCATAATTATATCAATATATTTTAATAGCTGCGTTTATCTTGGAATAGATATTGTTAGGGTTCGATTTCTTGCTGGTGTGTGTGTTTGTGTCCTGCCGCGGTGTGTCTCCAGAGACAAAGTTTTCGTGCCAGACTAGGAATCGCTCGACAGTTGTGAGGAAGGTTCATGAATCAAGGCGGATGTGTTGGACAGTTGCACACGGCGCTTTGCAAATGCAGTGCTCGAACCTGTACAAATCCTGTAATTTTATCGTGCCCATGTGTAGAAGTACAAATGAGTAACTATCCACTTCAACAACATAAACATATATTTTAAATTATTTCGTGATACTTACACAATCCACGACCAAAGGAAAGATTCTCACCATCTTGCATGGATCAGAAGAATGCCAAGATGATGTGTGTGTTGTTCCAATATTGCCTTGCGAACTTGTAGTTGGTGGGTATGAACCATAATCGTTTACACATTTTTTAGTGTTCCTCACTGGAGACGTACAATTATGATCTGAAAACTCACACAATATTAAAAACCGCACAAACATTAGTTATACAAGGTTAGTGTTTGGCTATGCAAACTCGTTGTAGAATTCATAATTTTTCACATTTTACATATTTTAGGTAATAATCTGGTCATTATCATGCAATTGGACCCCGGAAAGAAATGGTATGTTGGTGTAAGTTTTGTTCATATATTGCCTTGAATTGCGTGGGATTTTATAGTATGTACTCGTTAAGTTTGAAAACAATTGAGATTGATAAGAGGTGCATTTACACGGAATTCAGTTTTTCTCGAATCTGTTCGCTTGGTTGAGAGTCTAGTATAAATATTTGAATTAAAAATGACGAGTTTCTTCCGCTTGCTGCTGATGGTTATCATCGTTATCCAAGAGCAAGGTAGATAAGTTAACTCTGAAGTAAGACTTGTTTTGTGTTTTGAAAATTTCGCTTAGCTCACAATAAAGTTATTGACTTTAGTTTACGTTGAAATGCAACAATATTGTTAGAAGGGTGGATCAATAAGTGAGGTTCCCATGGTGGATCAGTGTGCAAAGTTTCTGTGGTGATAGTTCCTTAAAGTTTAAGGGAATTTACGTTTTGACGGTCGTACACCCAGACGTCATCGCGGTAATGTTAAAACTCACAGTGCACAGGCAACACAGGAACTTCTGCAATATTTTTTTTTTTGCTGTAACATTATTGAGCATTCATCTTACAGTCCGAATTTGGCTCCATCAGATTTTCATTTATCTGGACCAGAATGCGAATTATTTTTTTTTTTAAGTGAACTAGAGACTTTTGGAGATTTGTCATAAATACCATGATATTACATATGATTAAAAGCTAAAATAACGCACACACCATTTGTAAAGATTTAAGTTTCTTTAGTCATATATGATAACCGAAATAATAATACCGGGGAAATATATTCGGCTCAAAACCAATAATACAAATCCAATAGGTATAATTCTTTTAACGATAGATTTTCAGCAGTCAGTATATCTTAGTCGTCTGTGACCTCGCGTGCTTCACAGCCAGTACTTTCAATATGAAGTGAACAACAAGCTTCGTTCGTATAATTTGTACGAGAGTGATTCATCTCATCAAACATTACACGTTATTACGCTTCCCTGGCAGGGAAATAATTTTTATTACATGAACCAGGGGAAAAATTTTATGACA
>NQII01007316.1:0-71522 GCA_002778355.1 Clitarchus hookeri | reverse complement strand
ATAGTTAATTTGTAAACTGGTACGAACCACTTAAGACATATCTTGGTGGCAATTTAGAGAAATTGTCAGAAGTTGGTTACAACATAAAGATCCTGCTTTCTACAGAAAGACGATCTTCAATATTGCGTCACACGGGGATCATTCATAAATTGTCTAGGAGACGAGGAGACGATTTAGAAGAGTAGAAATAAGTGTGTCGTTCATATGCGTGCGTTGTATCTACAACGCCCTTAGCACAGCAAGGAATCTTATTTATAGATCCACTCTAGTAGAAAGTAATGCTCCAAGTGCATGGTGATGTCAGTAATACAGTCCTGATTCTTTTAGATTCATATTTACGTTTTGAGTAATACGAAGCGATGTGTGCTTCGAAACCTCTTATTTAGAAACACGATGATATTTTCTAAAATGCAGTTGTTTGGTTTGATTTGTTTTGAAATAACCGTTATAATGTCGGCTCGAAAATTGTTGAATCATTAATAAACGCGGGATATGAAGTTACAAGTACATTGCGAAGTGTTGTGATTTGTCTAATTAATAACATTGTTTAGACGTTTTATTTCTACTGTCACAGAATTATTTCTAAATATATTTACTAATTTTTTGTGGCTGGGAAGTTTCTCTTGTTTCGTGAGGACATTGTTTGCTACAGCTAAAAATTTTGAGTAGTTTGGGGAATTATTCCCTTTTTGCCACTTTAAAAACCACGGCAGCATAAAACAAATGACAACAAATGCGTACTTGAATGAATTTGGCTGACGTCCACACCAGTACAAAGCAAACATTTCTCCTGGTTACACAGCGTGGTTCGTTCATTTTGTTTTGGAAAGCAAAAATGATGTTTATAAATATAAATCCTTCCCTTAGCAGTTAAGTAAGCAGCACAACTATTCATGCAAATTATGTCGCCATATATACTTGGAATTGCATTCCTAAAATCACTCACAAGGTCCGTATTTGTCACAGCCATTTATAATTCGGCCGGGACTTAGTGGGCAGACTGCACATATTCCCCGGTAATATGCCAAAGACTATGACCTCATATGTGTGTACGTATTGCCATTATTCGCTTCTCTCCCATTTTAATAAAGTTGCGAACTTTGTTTAATACTTAGTTTCCATTACTATTTGATTATTTTACTTGTCGATGTAAAGTATTATTTGACTTATGTTATTATGCCCCGTGTAATGTTTCAGTACAAAGCCCTGCTACGTACTGAAAGTCGATGGCACGGATTGGTTAACCCGTTCCATCGACTGCAGATTTTAGCTGCTGAAACACTTACTACTGCGAAGGTGACAGAAGATGAATTATTGCATTTTACTGCTGGATACTTATTCTATGTTTCACAAGTAGACGCGAGTACCTTCTAATTTAGGTTTACTTAAAACTTGTGATAATCTTAAGACTCGTCTCAAAAAAAAATGTTCTAAGCTATAAACTAAACTCAAAACAAAATTATGGCTGACTGAGCACGAAAACTTGTGTTTAGCAGAGACTAAACATAAGGTAGACTGATTTTAATTCGCCCATCGCCAGCAGAAATGTCAAAATCATGTTATCAAATCAAATATTAATGCAGAAGTTTGTCCTCATTCTGTTTTCCAATAGGGCCATGCCTTAAAAAAGGAGGATGTGAAAAATATTTTGTATAACTTTAATATATTCTGGTTTTGTTAAAACTGGGCTTTAATAATTAAACTAACATTTTTGAGGATGTATTTATAAAAAAAAAGTATTCTAACCTCGAGGGCAAACCACGATGTTCTGATAATGCTATTGGTAAAATAAAGTCCAGTATATAGACTCAAATATGGTTTACTGCGCAGCTACATGCACACTCTACCTCATATTGAGTTTATGGTATTTAATTACCAATTCGTAGCTACCACTGGAGATACGATCCAAAGAAGAGCAGATTTTGTAAACCAAGTTTATTGTTAAATTTTAACAGATAATTGTAATAAAGAAATGTGGACTAAGGAATAGTTATTTAATGGTGCAAATTTCCAGCAGAATGTTAGTGTAACACGTGGCGTGATGCGAATCACAGTTTGCCCGCGCCCCAGAAGCCGGCAGTTGCCGACATGCCGCTGCCTTGGTAGCTATGCGATGGCGCGCCGAAGTAGGGCGGTCGGCTGCTGTAACCGCGATGACCGCCTCTGTCGTGGTCCCAGCTGCTGCCTCGACCCCACTGTGGGCTTCTGTCTCCGTTCCCCTCCTTGCTATGGTATGAGCTGTCCTTGTGGCCGGCGAAGCTGTCACCGCTCGCAGGCCAGCGCCTCTCGCCAGGGTACCGGCTGCTGTCCCCCGGGTACCGACCACTGTCCCCCGGGTACCGACCACTGTCTCCCGGGTACTGGCCGTTGTCTGCCGGGTACCGACCACTGTTTTCTGGGTACCGGCCATTATCCCCCGGATACCGACCACTGTCTCCCGGGTACCGGCCGTTGTCTGCCGGGTACCGACCACTGTCTGCTGGGTACCGGCCATTGTCCCCCGGATACCGGCCACTGTCCCCCGGGTACCGACCACTGTCTCCCGGGTACTGGCCGTTGTCTGCCGGGTACCGACCACTGTTTTCTGGGTACCGGCCATTATCCCCCGGATACCGACCACTGTCTCCCGGGTACCGGCCGTTGTCTGCCGGGTACCGACCACTGTCTGCTGGGTACCGGCCATTGTCCCCCGGATACCGGCCACTGTCCCCCGGGTACCGGCCGCTGTCTCTCGGGTGCGTCGGCGGTCTTCTGTCGTAGCCACCATCCCAGCCACCTCTTGTGGGAGGGTATTCTGGGCGTCGACGCTGCCCACAGTCATCTGGAACTGAACACAACTTGCTTCAGGTTGTCATTTCTTTTAAAGCGATATACATATTTTGAAATATCTATTAGGAAATATGTGTAACCGAAAAACAGTACGGTAAAATGGTCAGAATCGGGTCAACGTATGAATATGGTCATCCGTGTATTTTGTACTTTTACCAATAAACGAAGAGAATATAGGATAGTGGTGCTATGTAGTGTTGAAGAGCTCAACTGTACAGTTACGGTGAATGTGTTTGCGAAGTTACGCGCACAACTGTTTTTCAGTTCTTCGCTCTTATGTGTAAGTAAGAAATACCACATGTCTGTTTTTCACAGTTTTCTTATTTTCATAGTTTTTATTTTACAGATAAATAATACCAATGGCAATATTCACGCACAGCGAATCATGCATGGAAGTTGACATATGCAACCTATTTTCGTTTACTCTCGCCAGTTGCACTCTGTCGCCAACTTAATATTTTTAAACAATAAGTGTCCATCGGGTGAATCTGGTCAGTGTTCCTAGGGCGAATAGAATCATCAATTTAAGCGTACTTTGTTGTTTGAAATACTTAAGTGGTATTTTTTTCCTGTTAACAGATGAGCAAGTACAAGCGGTAAACATAGCAAACTTAGAGTGAGAAGAATATGAAAATGCATTGGATGCCGTAAATAACAAAACAGGCTTTTCAGAAAATGGGCAGCAGCTAATATGTATGGTGTTTTATTTTCATACCTTCAAAGGCGTTATACCCATGGTGTGGTAGTGCTGCTGTACAAGAGAGGCGGTCAAACAACTTTATTCAAACTTAATTTCTGTTATTATTTTCCAGTGTTTGCCACTGACCCGATTCACCCTATTAGGTAACCCTATTCGCCATTAACGTCGGACGAATAGGGTCAGTTGCTGTGATTGATATATGATCTCATTCCCAAGAAAGTGCACTGTATTAAATTACTCGAGTGAATGCAATTGTCTATAACAGAAAAATGTTCAATTCATATTATATTTATTTGCTAAATTTTATATTTGTATTATATATTAATGGTTTTGCATTTTATGGCCCTATTAAAATCATTTTACCCTTAGTGTGATGTAGTATATTCACGATTTTTCTCAACATGGCTGTAGAACCAACTGAAAAGTGGAAGGCTATAAGTACACTGTGTGGGATGTTACAAAAAGTACTAAAGCTGTAACGGCAAATTGTGTAGAAAGTGAAGGTTTTTGTTATGGTGGCCACCTCTGGTAGCCACTCACTTTATCTGAGAAATAGGAGTTAACACTCTTCCTTTGTGTAAAACAATGTGTTATATCAAGTAATATCACTGTTTGAAAGCATAATATGAAGCATAGGATCCAAGTGTATTGCTGCAACTCTCTAACTATTACCATTTTAGAGGTAATCGCACATATCGTGCATACAGTGGTGGTTTCACATTGGTGATAAGTACATATTTTACTTTTTTACACTTCTATTCAACTTTTAAAATATTCTTTCAACAAAACAAAATGGCCTACTATTGCATGTGATTATTTTCCAATTATGTATTATATCAACTATGTGATTAAAAGTATCCGGACACCCACCTGAAAATGAATTACAAGTTTCAACCACCCTCAATTGGGAAAACTTGCAGTCAATGCGGTATTGGTCGACATTTAGCATTGATGACAGACTGCACTCTCGCAGGCATATTTTCAATAAGGTGTCGGAAGACTTTCTGGGGAATGGCAACCCATTCCTCGCGGAGTGCCGAAATGAGAAGAGGTATCGATGTAAATCGGTGGGGTCTGGCAAGAAATCAGCATTCAAAAACATCCCAGAGATGTTCTATCGCACTCAAATCAGGACTCTGCGCAGTCTATTCCATTAGTGGGATGCTTTTTTTTGTCAAAATACTCCCTCACACGTCCTGCGGTATGGACGGGTGCTCGGTCATGTTGAAAGACACAATGGTCATCTCCGAACTGGTCTTCGCTGGCAGGCGAAAACAGTTAAAATGTCAACATAAACTTGTGCCTTGACAGTGAGACATAAAGCAACAAGGGGGCCAATCCCCCTCCAGGAGAAACATGACCACACTGTAATCCCACCACACCCGAATTGCATAGTCGGCACTTTACAGGCTGGTAGATGTCATTCCCAAGGTATTCGCCACTGCCACACCCTACCATCGGATCGCCACACGTATACTGTGATTCATCACTCCACACAATAGTTTTCCACTTTTATATTGGCCGGTTTCGATGCTCCATACACCATGCGAGGCGGTGTTTGGCATTTGCCTGTGTGATGTGTGGCTTATGGGCAACTTCTCGGCCATGGAAACCAAGTTTCCACACATCGCGCCTGACAGTCATGGTGCTTGGAGTAGATCCTGATGCAGTTTGGAATTCCTGTGTGATGGTGGTGATGGATGATTGCCGATTACGCTGTATGATCCTCTTCAATACTCAATGGTCTCCAGCGTCAACATGGGAGGTCGGCATTCACGCTTTTTGGTTGTGCACGTCCCTTCGCGTTTCCACTTCACTATAACATCGAAACAGGAACCTATGCATAGTCAGGAAAGTGGAAATCTCGCACACAGACTTCTTACGCAAGCAGCACCCGACCACCTGACCATGTTGAATGTCCATGAGTTCCTCTTCCTCAGACCACCCCATTCTGCTGTCTCCTGCTGTCTGCTGATTACTGCTGTCACTGACCGTGTGTTCTATGCGGCAGATGGCAGTCCTGTGCCATCCTCTGTGTTAAACACACATTTAGTGTGATGTCTGGATACTGTTGATCACATAGTGTAGAGTTACAGGGTTACTGCTTCATCTGGACAAGTTAACACCTCATGTAGAAGAGATTCACAGGGAATTCTATAACTCGGAGTGTGTTGCTTTCTATGCACAGAAGTAAAAAAGAATTGTAAAGACTTCCTGTGTGTTCTGCAAACATCAGGCTTTATGGGCACATGACTGTAAGAAGATGGCATATTCACACGAATGCATTGAGACAATTAAAATAAATTTTTAGTTGTTTCCTGGGTTACAGTATCGCAAAAATCACTAAGGAAGGAATATCCCTCTTTTTATGGTTTAAAAATAACGATCACATGTCAATCTGCGCTGGCCTAGCATGTTCTCCTCTTCTCGCAACTTCCACAGAATCTACTTCTGTTGATTATGTTATTACCTTATCTGCAATTTTTAATACCTCCAGACGGCTTTTGTATATATATACGGGATCCACCAGTTACAGAAATCCAATTCGTGTGTTAAATAGTGGCAGTCAATCCAGCTATGTTAGTTGAACCTTGATTAATAGTCGGAATATAAATGTATTTGACAACAGATCCCTGACATTGGAGACATATTTTACAACATCAATTTCATGTTGGCTTATTTGGATGAGCCTGAACACAATATGGAATAACACTCAGGGTTTCCTTGCTGCATTCAAGATTACAAACTTATTTTCATATCACCCAATGGTTTCTCTAGATACTAAGGTGACCAGAGATATATATAAAATGCAACTAGCCCATCACCTAGATCAGTGGTACTGAGATTTTTTTTTTAAGGGGCCATATTAAGACAAACTAAGACCGTCGTGGGCCGCACTAACGACACTTCACATAATAATATTTGTGAACTAAAAGTAGGTAGGTATTCGATGTCATTTAAAATTCAGAGTGTCGTGTATCGTCTTGCAAGTAGTTTGTTTATTCCTTCGATACGGTGATTGCAGGCGGAGGTAGTACATCAAAAATATGCACAGAAGTCGCCTGTTTGATAAAATGATGAAAAATATCGTCTAGTTTCATAAGTGACTTTAACTTTTAATAAATTCGTATTATGCATTGCTTTTTTATTTTTGTAACAGACGCCCTAAAAATAAGAATTTGATAACTTGTATCTACTGAAGCCGGCGAGCGCGGGCCACAAAGAATGGGCCGCGGGCCGCAGTTTGTGTGCCCCTGGTCTATACGGTATCAGTGACTTTCCCATAGATATGCGCATAGGTGCAGACCAGTTTTGGAAAACTGTGAAAGACACATTACCGATACTCCTACTCCATAAGTAGTATTACTGCATTTCAACTTCGGATTGATACTCAGCAGGAACTCTTCAAAACTGCAAATGGTATGATGACGAACTTCATTAATCTGGGATGTGGCCTATCCACACACGACAATGCTCTTCGAGACTTCTGGGAGTAAAAAACTATAGGAATAACTATGGTAAAAGATCAATCCCCGAATACAAAGGAATAATCTCGTCTGTGGGAATCTCACACTTTCTACCTCACCAAAGATGGACGAAGAATTTTTCACTTTCCCCAAAAGACGACAGTCCCTTTGCTTAGCGAAATTTACAACACACAAAACCACTCTAAATAAATAAAGATGTCATCTGAACATATTCATGAAACCTACAGCTGCGCCATTGGTAAATCAAAAATATTAATGGGCAGCCTTATTGCCAATCCACTACTAGTTTTATGACCCCTTGTGTTTACTCTATAACAAACTTCTTTTGATGGCAAATATCCCATTCAACTTGTTAGTAGCCTTTTGTTGGCCCAGTGATGTAGCCTGCCCAAACTCTGACAAGCATGACTCAGTTCACGAACAGTCAGAACCAAACATGCTTTAATCAGGAATCTTTTTATACAGTGCTACACAAAACGTAATGCAATCTATACTAAGGAAGGGGCAAAACTATCTTCTTTCTATAGCTGTCATCAATGAGTGCCTGTGGTTCTTACCATTCACAGCAAGTGACGAAGAACATCATGCAGTGAACGCTCACCCCTGTTATCATCCCCAAAGAAATTCCCTTGTCTTATAGAGAGCAAGCAAAATAATTCTTTACCACTTTATCTGAGAAGGTAGGTCAGTTTATAATTGAATGTCTGGCACATGATGGGTCCATTAACTTGTTCCAAGAAGTGGTAGGCTATTTTATTCACATTTAGCTTTGCCTTAGGAAACAACTGTCCAAGTATAACGACATTGGTATTGCACTGCTCCACGCTCTTGTACGACCACAGATAGTCAATAAAATTATTGAAACACTTGTGCTCATGCCGGAAGTCTCTTGCCAACCTTTCTGCAGTCACAACTTTTCACAATGCAAATTTCTTATCTTAGGGACCTAAAGAAGTAAAAAAAAAAAACTGAGTACGATTAATAACAAATGACGTGATACGGAAACTTATTAATTCAACCAACATTTTGGCTTCTCGTGCGCACATTGAATCAACAAAATTTGCAGTGAAAATATACATGTGTGTGCAGGATTTATGTGTGTGGATAATACAACAAACTTGCTAGTGCCATGTAATAAACCTAGAAGTGTAGCTTCAGACCACATTATATCAAAAATGACATTTTAAGTGCCATCACACTTAAACACCCTGGCAAAATTCTGATTAAATTTTAAGGACGAAACATGTATGGACATTTAGAAAGTGCTCGTCGGGAGTCACTATTTTTTATGTGTCTTTTGTTTTGCTAGGGTTTTTTTTATCTACATTTAAAAAATGTAAGACTGTTCGTTAGATATGAATTAAAACATAAGTTACAAGAATATACGATAAAATAATGTATGCCTCACCTTGCGGATACCGGTTGTTGCCCATTCCTTCTTGGGGGTAGAAGTTAGGGTAATAGTCCCTAGGTTGTGAATGCGGGTATGGATCACGGTCTATCTCATTTCCATAGTATCGACTTCCACCATCGTGCTGGTATCGATCGTCATTTTTGGTACCATAGTCTCCTGCGTAGGACATTCCTCCGAATATCTGTAAACATAAATTATGATAATAATGCTACGCCATTTGTACACACGAAAGCAATACAAGATGATCCTATCTGTCGTCCATCCACGAAAGAGCCAGTTTGTTGGTACATTGCGTATACACATCGTGATGATGACAATCGTTTAGTGTCTAGATCATCATAACCAAAATAAAAATTAAATTTTTTCGTTTTCGTAAGTCGCCTCTTCGCCAAATTTTGACAGTTGGTTTAAGAATGAACAAACACAGAACTTACATTTAAAAAAATCAGTTAATACTATTTCTGGATTCTGCTAAGTCATTTCGTTTGCAGCACAATGAGACAACGCTACCAGTCGAAAACTCTGCATTCTAAAAACACCATTCAGAGAGAAATTGGAATGCAGTAGGTACGTAATTGTGATTTTCGGCGAATACCAACGAAAAATTAGGTCGAAGCAACTGTGAGCCAATAGCTTGGCTTGGATTGGAATGGCTTACAAACTTACTTATGACCTAACTTAAATTAACACCCATGGGATTCGAACCCAGGACCTCCCGTACCCAGACTTACGGTGCACCAAATGACTGCTCCACGGAAGGTCGACCATTAGACTGGAGTTTTTAGTTTCACAAGGGACACACTCGGGTTCGAACAGACAAAATCGCACCAAAATGCAGTTAGCGGTAAGTTATTTACCTATGAATTCAACGGCGGTAATCGTTTGCCAGTAAAACTTCGCAGTTACTTAATAGGGACTCAGTTGAGTCAGCCGTCGCTTGCCTCCTGCTACGCCAGTCGAGAGTGTGCAAGTGTTTGTATCTCTTGCCTTGTTTACCTGTGTACGTAGGGAGATAAGGAAATGGGTCAGCAAATTACTAACCAATCCACTTTATGTAGCGAGTTACGTTGAGCTGAAATTACGTTCAAATTGCGCCATAAAGATAGTAGTGGCCTGGGAGACGAGTTGTTCGCATATTTTCTTGCGTCCGTGATTCTGAACAAATATTAAAACCTGTTAGAAAGTGATAGTGTCATAACGTTAGATCGCAGATATGTTAATGGCGACGAAGGTAAGAAGCAGTTCACCGAAAGCAGTTGTGATGTTTAAAGTCCGAAAATACGATGGAAGCAGCTACAGTGAATACAAACTTTCACTTGCGAAAAGTGTCAAAATGCCTAGCGTGGTCAAGTAAACGTCGTTAAACAACGCACTGTACAATAGCCAACTTTGACGAGGCAACAGGACGAGGGTATAGCGTTCATTGCTGGCTTTTACAACGTTGGGCAATTCAAGCAGCCAGGAATATTGCGCTTGTGAACTCCAAAGCATCCGTTAATTTGATTGATAATTTGAAGGAAAAAAAAACTCTTTGGAATAACATCTAGCCACATAACTATGTTCCAAGCAAAGAATGATGATCAAGTACAAGAGGATAAACTGAGACCAGCAGAAATATTAGTTACTGGAGATAGTGAAAATATAAAAAAAGGAAAATATTCAAATGTAATATTTCTGGAACTGTGGTCAGAGCCAGTTTAACTACGATATTCCATGCCAAAGAACGTTGTTAAAAAGAGAGAGAGAGAGAGAGAGAGAGAGAGAGAGAGAAAGATACAAAAGTGACAATGCAAACCGTGAGTGTTACAGCACACAGTTACATGACATACGGGTGGCCGTTTAACAAACAAACTTTATATACGCCCCCAAGAACACAATGGAAAATTTGGACCTCGTGTGGTAAGATAAACCGAACAAAGGTGCCCGTAAAATATTTTCGTGGAAGCCAGTGTGAGACGAAAGTTAACGAAAGAATATTCTCATCCATTTTTGCGTCAGTTTTGAATATACGCCTGTCATATTTTGTGATTCCTAGTTTGGACATTAGGCTGAAAGAATACTTCAGGAGGCCTCCAGGAGAAAATAAACGTCCACTTAAAAATAATTCCACCTAAAACTACGAAAGATGCTTAACCCCTACATATTTATTTTTTCATACCATGTGAAAATTACGAAAAGAGGATAACAGAATACTCACATAAAACTACGTTCTAATATGATGTAGCCAATATTACAAGAGACGATATTCATAATTGAAATCGGTTATGTCATCTACAATCAACCGTCTGCGGACATGTATAGTCCAATGCTTCGTTACGCATGGTAGATAGTTGGTTACCATTGCAGGAGTTTCAAATAAGTCATCAACGTGGCTTAACACACGTTCTTCGCGAGTGTGTATTCTGTGGTTATTCCGGCGTTGAATTTACTATTTGTGCATTTTGCGGATTTTGTAATTGCTCTGTTCACTTTACCTCCCTTCAGAAATCTTTACTGGTCAACTGCGGAGATTTAAAGAAAATCGACTATCAGCACGAATTCATGGATACGTAAATAACCTGTAACTGAAGTTTGGTGCTGTTGTGTTCATTGGAATCCGAAGGTGTTCCTCGACAGTGACAACTTGATCAGTAGTTGTATAAGAATGTTGACCACGTGCATTGGAATAGTAAATTTTACTTATTTCGCTGAAAGAAATCTTCATGAGTAGTTTGGAATATAATTATTACAGTTTTATACATCCTGCTTGTAAACGTATTATATTTACAAAACTTTTAGCACAACTACAGAATTGTTTTTATTGTGATATTTGCTAGTACCTCATGGCTCTTAGAGACCCCTTCTAATTGTTGATTACAAACTATTACCACAGTACATAGATTTGAGTACCATTGCTGGTGGTTGTAAATGCACCATTATGCCAAACTTTGAAAACAGTAGAACTATAACCCTTATCTCTTTTCGTGTCTTTAAACATCGTGCACGCTATGCCCCGTCTTTAATCGAAAAGAGGAAGAGTCCGGAAGACTTGGGAGTTGAATTACAAATATTCTGTATATTCTGATGTAACTTACATACCAAAGGAAGTTATCATTATGATTGTAATCGTTCTGACTTGTAAAAATGCACTTACCCTTCTGCATGGCTCAAAATGATTCCCGGGTGAATGGTGTGTTGTTCCACTGTTCTTGTGTTGATAAATCCCTTGGCCACCGGTGTTTGCATCTCTCGATCCATACCCGTCCACAAATGTCGCTGTGCCTCTCACTGCTTTGCCATCTTGGTTATCAGTTTTCGTGTCTGCAAACCCATGAAACTGTACAAAGTTGCTGAAATATAATCCGAACTACTTTACTTTGACCTCAATGTTATGACTTCTACGTTTTGTACAAATGTAATTACTAACACCTCTAGTAAGGATACCATAACCACATCGTTAATTCGTGTTGTGAAGTTGCGAACAAAACGCATGCTCTAATTTGTACCCATCTAAGTTCCTGATTATATATCACACTGATAAACTGGTTGTCCTTCTATTTAAATACTAGTGAGTAAACAGTGTCTGCGAAATGAGCGTAGAATCATATTTTTTTGCACTTCTCCACATAAAACAACAACAACAGAACCCAATTTTCTGATTGGCTGGTTGGTGTGGAAGTTAAGCCACAGGAGTAAAACAACTGACAGCTGAAATGTGTTCGAACAGTTGAATTCGTCTAACGACAGGCAGTGGAGCATGCCATTTTCACTACACGGAAGTTCGTGTGTGAAACAGATCACTCGAAAATTCTTCTTTTAGGAACGTTCGGGTGGTTATCCAAGCACATGTCTCTTGGTCAGTACCGTACCACACTGCATAGGACATAGTCGAGCCAGTGAGTTTCCTGTCTTCAAGAACACTTAAAGCTGTTAATGATCTGCATAATTGCGTTCTTTACTGTACACATTACTTAATGAGTGGGTTTCTATCAACGTATGACGATGACAGTAAATTATGAGGGGGAAAACTTTAAAGTCTTAAGACTTGGAGGAACCCCTTGGGATTGGGAGCCTGAGGCAAATTGGGCCTATTTGCCCCCCTCCCTCCCCCCTCTGTTGGTGGCCCTGCTGTCCTGAGTTGAGAACAGCACCTCGGCTGGACCGCTGGTGAATCTGAGAACGAAGGAATTTAGTAACGATGCGAGAGGGCACTGAAGGCACACTACAGTACAAACTACTTATATCTCGTTAACGGTTGTGTCAGCTAGAGATGGCTGCACTGGTTGAACGTAGATGTTTATAGACTACATAGTATTCCACTGCCTTCTACACAACTTATTAGGAAAACTTAGGTTTCTCTTAGTGGCTATTTCCTTATAAAACTACATACAAATATGCGCTGCATATTTTATTATTCGTATACCAAGCATCATGTTCTTTTTAGAAGGATTGAATGGCTGCGTATTTATATAAGTACCATGCGTCGGATACCCTACCTGATCACTGCTTTTAGCTTACAGTAGTAACAGGAGCAGGGTAGGAACGCGCAAACAAAATCACGTCACATACAGATTTCAGAACCAGCCATTGCTTGACGAAACTTCGGTTGGCCGTTGTTGTATAGGAGAACACGACATGGTTGAGTACTCGTGAGTTAACTGAAGTAGATAAAACGAGGGCTGAAACGCAAATTTGCAAAGTAATTGAGAAACCTACATTAAAAGAAACCTGAAAGGATGAAAAACTCTTAAAACAAAAACCACTTAAATATATAAATAAATAAATAAAATAAAATATTTTAATTGAAACAAAAAACGTTAATCGGAAACAAAAAGAATTGGAAATATATATGAAAACCTAGAAAATTGATTTAAAAATATAATATCTTAAATATATTAAGACATTTTCTTTGTAAATAAAAAGAGTTCCCATGATATCGCCAAAAAAAAAAAAATGTTAATTTGGCCAATCAAATATCTTCTAAACAAAAAACAATACAGTGTGATGAAAATTGCTTTTAAACAAAATATTATAAAAGAAAACAAAAACAGAAATATGACTTAAATTATTACAATAAATTTTACTCGAAAATACATAAATTTTATTCAAATAATATTTTTGCAAAATAAAAGATTTCTAAACTCATAAGAAATTTAACTGAAAACTCAAATATATGTATATTTTCAAGTAAAATATATGTTTTAAACATTTTTATGTTTTTAAGTAATTTTTAATTTTTAAATAAAAATTTTTAGGTTTACATTTTGATTTTTGTTTAAATATATGTATATTTTCAAACTAAAATCAAAATGTAAACATAAAAATATTTATTTAAAAATTAAAAATTACTTAAAAACATAAAAATGTTTCAAACATATATTTTACTTAAAAATATTTTTAAAAACATTTGTTAAAAAAAACATTTAATTGAAAAATTACAAAATTTAAAAGAAAAAAAATAGTTTAGATTACAAAATGTTTTACTTGAAACCATAAAAATAACATAAAAATATATCACAATTACTAGAAAGTTTTTAACAGTACATAATTTACTTGAAAACAAAAATATCATACTTAAAAACAAAAAATAAATTAAATCGCAAAATACAACTGTCCAAAAACTTACAAAATATATTTTCTTGAAAACAAAAACATGGGTGCGTGTACTTATGTACGCGCATTAGAAGTTATACTTCTTTGGCGTGACTAAAATATAAAAAAATTTATTACGTATGCAAATAATTTATGTAATTGTGAAAACTATAAAATGACCGAAGAAAGACATAAAATACAATTAATAAAGGTTTGATTAAAAGCATAGCTAAATACTTACAAAAATTAACCACAAATACTTGAAAACACTTTCAAAATTTTATTCTACAATTTTTGTCACTAACAAATTTTTCACGGCACAATGTAAGTAAAATTAATTAATAAGATATATATATATATTCACAATGAATTACTTATATAAATCAAACGTTTTTCAATTTGCTTATTACATGAACTGATTTTCTGTCGGTTTTAAATATAACTACGTGCTATGTTGTGTACCTTGCGTTTGTATATAGCTAGACGATGCGCGCATGCGCGTTGGGTCATACCCCTACCACGTTCACTGTTGAATTTCGTTACACTGTGCCCGCGCAACTTCCGTTGCACACTAAACTTTTACCCTCAGCTCACCAAAAAAAGCATAACTTCAAAAAAGTTATATGGCAACAGAAAATTATTTTTCAAACAGAAATTATACTTAACACAAGACAATTTAATGTTTAAAATATCGCAAAAAATTCTACTCAAATAAATTTTTCTCCTAAAAACAAAAAATTATGAATCTGTAAAAAAAAATACTTGAAAAGCTTAACGACGTCTCATCTTACTTTTGGGTTAATTGAATAGCGTTGCGCCCACGTCCGGGCGCTACTTTAACTTGAGGTAGGCCCCACAGTTGGGCGCCAAATTAACGACGACTCAGCTCGCGTGAGTTTATTCCTGTTATACTGGGCCTCATGATAGGCGGTTAATTGAACTTGAGGTATATTACTGCAGGCTTATCTAGGCCTCACGTTGGGTAGTAAATTAACTTGAAATACGCCCCACAGTTGTGCGCCAAATTAACGACGACTCAAGTACCGCCACTGTCGAGGACATGGTGGCTTATCTGGTCAGAGTTAATGTCCTCCAGGCACCGACTAAAAAGTGCTTGGAGGTTGCGGGTATTGTAATGAGGTAGACTATTACTGTTGTATTTTGAAGTACGAATATATTGCCTCGTATATATTCACAAATACACATCAACACTTGAGAGGTGCGGTACTGTGATAGTTTGGTTACTCGGATTTACTGGGCGAATTCGTGGTTGAGTGGGCTTCTCGTGACGGTGATTGTCATACTTAACTCTGTGGTGAGTGCTGTCAGCTGTGGTGGGTGATCTCCGGCGATGGGTAGGCCTTGGCAAGGCCACAGTTGCTGCTGACGTACTGACGTGGTCAGGGGTCCGAACCCCTGACCTGACTCTCTGCTCGGCGATCTTCTACGGACTGGTTGACTTTACTGACGTAACTGATTCTCCCGGCACGGAGTATCGCAGCCTCTGACTGCCCCGATATGACTNAAGGGGGTGAGGGGGTGAAGTGGAAGAACGCCGAACAAAGCCTTCCACCACACGTGTCCTCGTATCTGAAGGTTTGAAGGGGTGGGGCGGGGGTAATACCTCGGCACTAATACATCTCGTCAGGTATTTCTGCCGCGGTGCGTATTTTCTGCGTTCAGGCGAACTACACGTGATAATTTGCTGATAACTCGAAAAAGCCCTTCACTCCACAGATCTCGCGGTGGGCTAGAGACGTGCGAAGATGAAGGGGGTGTGGGGGGGGGAAGCCTTCGCTTCAGCTCCACGTGTCCCGAAATTTTCCACCTGCCTGTGGTTCCATGTGCCGCCTGGAAGGCGCCTAGCGAAGTGCGCGAGGCGGGGGTGGTGTGAGGGGGTGATGGATGTGAGCCAATATCGTGCTATAATCCCTAAACCGGCACGCGACAAGCTAAATAAGATTTGAATTTAAAAACTCGCTTGAAACATTACAAAAAAATTTGAATGAAGCAAAAAAAAAATGGAAGACATAAAAAACAATTTCCTTCAAGAACTCAGGAGAGCAGAATTACTGTAAAGGAAAATGGTCAAAAGTTATGTTTGTATTTTTAAATTTTATTTAAGTAGGGACATTTACATGGAATTCCCCATTTAATATTTGCTTGTCAAAATTCTTGGGAAAAAAAATTACAGTAAAAATCACTGAATTATGCACATTCATAACAAGCCATTAATTCCAGGCATTTTATATTAACAACACAGAAAATCAAAATTAAAAACAGGCGCAAACAAACTGATAAAACAACATAAACATGTTCAGATAATTAAAAAGTAAAACAAACTTATACAAATTAACTTATAATATTGAGTCATTATTACCTAATTTTTTAAGAATTAAAAATGATAAAGTTGTTAACAATAAAATAAAAAACACAAAAGTCTCAAATTTTTTTATGAAAAATCTATTGTGCATCATGTAACCATGCTTAATTCCTCTTTCTTTGTATGATAAATAAATTTATTTTCCTTAAAAAGTTTTCAGTCCGATGTAGTAATTTTTGTATATCTGAAGTGCATAAACATTTATTTTCTAATAATTATCCAAATTGTAATTATTTACTACATAAAATGTTTACAATTTGAAAAATAATTGGTTTATAATGTTTTTATTTCTTTGGTCAGGTAGTTATAAATGGTTAGAATGATTGAAATTTGCGAATAATATATTGAATTATGTTAATTAATTCAGTTGTATTTATAAAGATGTATATATATTTAGAAAATAAATTATAATAATAAATTTATAAGGATTAGGAACCCATCTCTGGGAAATTTTTGGCATATGTTTAACATTTACATTTAATACAGAATTTTATATTATGGTATAACTATAAATTTATGATTGCTAGCAGCAATAGGGTTTAAATACCGGTCATTAAAAATTATTCAAATTAATTATATAAATTGTGAAATAAAAGTCAAAATATAACTTAATTTAACATATAATTTTATTGACAAAATTACAAATATACGTTTTTTTGAATTATAAAATAACAAAGAACAAAAAATATATGAATTAGTATTTCCAACTGCTTTGTAAGATTATGAAAATTTCAGTTAATTTTGGAGGCAATAAACATTATGAATAAAACATTTTGATATAAAAATTAATATTAAATTTAAATGACAAAATATAGAATTTTATACCTGGGATAAATTATTTAGATAATAAAATTTGAATTAAATATTTTGAAAAATAACAGAGTGTAAAAAATTTTATATAAAAAAATTTGGAATAAATTTTTTGGAATGAAATCTTGCTATAAAATTTCTAAGATGAAAAATTTTCCAAGAAAGTTAAGTATGTAAAATTCCGAACGAAAAATATCGACTGCAAAATTGTAAATGGTAATCATCAGATGGAAAACAATTTTCCATTCCTTAATTTGAATTTTTCTTTTTTGTGTTTATATCTACAATTGTTACTGATTGATGATATTACTTCTTCATTGTTAAATTTTTAATTGTCCAATACGCATTTTATTTCATTAATATTGTTTTTAATTGCCTTGTTTATCTTATAAAACATTTCCTAAATAAAATAACATGGAATCGTTGCTATAAAATTAAATAATTGTATTTAATCAAAACCTATGGCCGAAATGAGCTTGAAAGAACAAAAACGTTTAAATATTCCATTATTTAATTGTTATTACAAAATTTGTAGGAAAATTCCTATATTTTGGAAGATAAATTAAAATTTCATAGAAATTTTTGAAAAATCGTAATAAATTTAAACAAAAACGTATTAATATTATAAATTGTATAAAAAGATGAAAAGTGGTAAAAGATACATTACATAGATTTAATAAAATTTTATACTATTTTCCTGTTTTATTATAATTTAAATTCTTAAAAGTATTGAAATTATATAATTTTTAAATTAAAATATTTTTTTCAGATTTTTTGCTTTGTAACACACCTTATAACCATTATTTAAAAAATTGAAAATTATGCTACTTATAAAAAATTATCTAACAAATCGTTTATATTTGCTTAGGCCTATTTTTAAATAACAATTTTAATAATGTTTTAATAAAATTGTAATGTATAACAATTTTGTATGATCTGGAGTATACTGGTTTCAGTTTGATCTAGACGGTTCTAGCTAGAACATCCATGGGTGTATGTGCAAGGGTCTGGCGAGGGCAGCGTCGTTTACTCCGAGAGAGAATAGTGGGGGAGTATGAGAGAGAAAGAGTGAGAGAGAGAGAGATATAGACAAATATTAAATGTTCACAACTTAGTTAACTGTCTCTGTGATGAGATTGTTCGGAAAAATAAGTCTGAATAAACTGCATAACATGTTACCGGACATGTAAGCGGAAGGAAAGGTAGCAGCGCACTCTTGAAGGTCACTACGGACAGCTTGCATTCTCCCGAGCGTAGCGTGTTTCCCCATTCCGGGCGTAATTAAGTTGTCTCGCGTAGTACGAAGGTCATACGATGGTTATCTGACTATGAGGGGCCAAGTCATGCGATGTTCTGGACAGTTATCTAGTCGCTGCGAATCTGTGTTGCTGTAACGGGTGGTAAATTTTGTCCTACGTATTTATATTTGACTAAATAAAAGCGTTTAAAGAAGCACTGCATTGTCCATCCACGGTTACCTCCAACTTTTCTGAAGCCCTGCTTAAGTTCTACTGCCAGGAAATTCCTTCGATGCATGCAAACAAAGCTTAACCTAGTCTAGAAAATTACACCAAAGGGACAACGCGCCGCATTCATGCGCACTCTGTGCAATAATATTTTCCATAGTAACTATTTCTTACTAGGTATTACCAACACAGTTATTTTCTCACTTTTTAATTAATATTAATTATAAATAAAACATATAATTTATACATAATGTATATACAGGATGATTCTAAAATCATGGGACAAAACTTTGAGGGGTGGTAGAGCTCACTAAAACAAACAATTATTGTATAGGAATATATGGGCGGGAGTGACGCGTTGAGGCACAAACACAAAAATAACACATGAAATGCAACACAGTGTTTATTTACAACGTCGCCGCTAAATGCCTTTTTACTGCAATGTTTATAATAATTACTTAAAATTGCTACCACCGACAGTAATGCAAGCTTGGTAGCGTCGGTGGAGTGATTGGCGAACAGATTCAAATACGCCGGGTATTTCACGCACGCCACCATTGTCAGCCAATCACGCCATACGTAGAGGTCGCCAAGCATGCGTGACTGTTGGTGGATGCATTTCCAGCAACTGTTTTAACAATTTCTGTACGGAATCACTCGTTAAGTATGCTGCTAATGAACATTTTATGTTTCCGTTAATGTGTTAATGTAATATCCAGTTAGCGACACTTAGCTGATATCCTCATATGATTTAGACCTGATTCACGATTAAGCTGGCCGCCTGCCCAGGCCACCAAATGGCTTACCAAAACTTCCTCACAAAATGTCGTATTACGAAACTGCTCAACGTGCTTCAATGATGTCTGCTTAGGAATAGCGTTTAAGAAACGTTGCAAGTGTGTTTACCAATTTCATGTTCTCCATTTATCTCCAAAGTCAGTTTTCCCACAAGTGAAACCAAATAAATCGGGCGTTTTCGCGGTCGTTTTTAAGTTTGAACATCCCGGTGAAAAATATTTAAAAAGGCATAGATGAGTGCAACACACTTTTACATTTTGTATTACGGCATAAAATTATACGTAGGGACAGGAAAATTTCGTGAGTTCAATGACCGGTAGGCTAAACTGCACACTCTTCTGTATACTCGAGCATCAGATGTTCATTCATTGGCTGCTGCTCCAGTGAGTGGCCAGTGTTACTCCACACCTGGCAGTATGGGATTCGCTACTAGTTTCCTTGCACGTCTGCCATTGGCTCAGAGTCGTCCAGGGCGTGTCTAATTAACCTGCCATCCAATTGCAATGGTGACTTCAGTGTACACGTGTTTGACGTCTATCTTGTCCTGAAATCAGTTCGCGAAATTTTCCTGCTCCTAATTATATGGTCGCCGCCGGAAGTCTCATAGAGGCGAATCGGCGGGAATACGGCGTGCCAGTTCAGTGGCTTGCCCCTAGAGGCTACGACAAGGCGTGATGCGCATGTCTCGGTCGCCCTTAGCGCTTTCGTGCTTCTGGGCCTCGGGCGTGCAAAAAACCTCCAACCAGGTAACCACCTTAAAGGCGTTCAAGAGTTTAAAATTATTTTATACATTTTTAGCATATTCGTTTTTCTTTGTGATATGTATTAATAGTCTGAAAAAAGTATGATAATCGACGGAAATGACTTTTGAAAATTAAATGAAATAAGTTATGTAAATTTTAAATGTACATTTTTTTTTATATTTTAAAATTGAACAAAATTAATATGTTAGCCAACAGCTAAAAATAATAATTAGTATTGTTAAAATTTCATACATATTTTTTTTTATAAATTGTTTGTGTGGTTTGCCCGTATGTCAATATTCAGAAGTTAAACCCCTACCGCAGGTGAACAAGTATCGGATTTCATATAAATCCAAATATTTCGTTCCTGAAACTTCAAGAAACACTTCAACTGAAACAAAACTTTGTTTTTAAACAACTTTATAAAATTCGTACGAATTAAAATTCTTTAAATTTCTCATTTACGCTGAAAATAAAATTATAAATATTAGGTTTAAAAACGAACTGATATTTTGATCAAGTTATGATCGATACTGTGTCCTAAAGACATGAAATATCCTCAATGCCTAGAAAAAAAATTTCTTTAACAGTTTTAACTAAATACTTTTGAGGTCAACATTTAAATAAAAAATACCTCCTTGTATCTGTGTGTAAAGTATTTTAAACCTAGAAATGAGTTACGTTTATATACAGTAACGTTGGTAACAAATTATGTAAGGTAGTTCTACGTGTTAACGTTCTGAAAAGGTTAGTTCACATGCACGCCGATAACGCCGAACAGACAGAGTGGACAACACCTATGGTTGTTCACGTGTCAGCATACTGTTCTGCGTTACCATTTTGCTGTTTGGCTGCCCACGCTGATTCGTTCGTTATTTTCAATTCCAATATTCCAAAATAATTTATGTACAATGAACTATGAGTTCTCATGTTTCTACACAGTTTTATTGACGTCGCATTAAAAAATATAAAAGGTGTCTTTAGAAAACGTATTACACAGCAATTATTTTCGAATTACTTTGCGTGGGTGGTTCTCTATTAAAAACGAAAAATTTAACACACCTTATTTCAACACACAATTCGCTTTACACGCGACGTAATTCTCCCAGATGTACTTACCGTAATATGGGAGAGGTGATATGGTGACTGCAGCCGAGAAGCTCAGCAAAGCTAAGATCCCGCAGGAACTGTACTGCAAAATGAAAAGTTTAAGTATGAGCAAAACACTTGTGCGATGGGTAGAGAGAGACCCGGAAATTTCGCGGATTCATTCGGCAACAAGCTAAACTCCACAATACCTTGTGCATTCGAGCATCAGTTAGTAGTTCATTAGCTGTTGCTCCAGTTTAACCCCGGACCAGGTAGCACGGCATTTGGTTCTTATTTTCATTACAGGTTCGTTATTGGCTGAAAGTTGTTCGAGGTGTGTCTAACAAATTATGTTCAATGGAAGCACAAGCACATATGTACACGTGAATTCAGTTTAACTTGTCCTCAGATGAATCCGCGAAATTTACTGGTCTCTAGCGACGGGTAACAAGGATACGTGTTACATATACGTACTGGTAAATTTAATATTACGTAAGTAATAACTTCAAGTTATTTAGCGACTTGTAAAGTTATGAAGACGCCACGATTCGATTGCTTGTGCATAGGCCCTGTACATTTGCATTATAATAATATACTACAATTATTAGTTACAAGCAGACGGAGCTAGAATTGATACACTTACGTGTTACTTGGTGGAGGAAAACAAAATATATCTGTTAATAACAAACAACTTGTGAAATTATTCCTTTCTTATTGGCCCTTGAAATTGAAACGCGATAGTCGTTCCTATGAGTAATGAAATAACGTAATTCCCAGACTGGAGAAAAACGTCGGAAAATACTGGGCAGGGAATAGAAACCGTGGATAAGGTAGACCGATTTTCGTAATTTGCGCATGTATCCAAACTGACTCATTCATCGCCACTTGAACTATCAAAATCACATGGTAAACAGTGATTAACGTGTTTATTTACATTTGAATTTTGAACAGACGCGCTATTTTATACGAATTAAATACTTCGAATAACTTGAATATATTTAAATTGCGTTAAAAATACGTTATAGGAAGTGTATAAACATATCAAAACACATACATAAACAGTGTTCTCACCTCAAATCGTACCCACGTTATTTTTTATTATACTGTTTGCAATATAGCAGTTACAATGTTGGAACACGAAGAGTGGCTACTGTGCAGCTCGCATATGCACTCTATCCTTTATTTCCTCTACGAGGGAAACACTACTTTGGCAACGTCCACCATGTTTTCCACACACACACTCAAAGTAATGGCTCGGATCCTCTCGGAAACGAGAAATTACTGTTGCGTGATGATCTATGCGGTTTGATTAAAGTAAAATAATAAATGCATCGAATTTACATAAATTATGACAAATAATACTGTGCAAAATGAGTTTCTCACAGAATGTAATTCACTATTCTTGACCTCTTACTGTTCCATGTTATTGGTTTATTATCTTGTCACTGTGTAAGCTATTCTCTTCGCAGCCTTTTGAAGCATTTAGTAAGGAACGTAGCTATTTATACAGTTTGTTTTATTCTTTTATTTTTTAAACATAATGTGAATATCCTTCCAGTACAACATTGATGATAGCAAGCAAGTTACGAATACCCGTAAGGTCGTTCTGTTGCAAGTCACTACGAACAACAAAGCTTTCATATTTATTGAAATAATTAAAAAAAGTGCGAACCGAAACCAAAAGACACAAACACAGAGTTCATGCACGCTCCTTCATCCTACGGCGAAAATTATACGTCATTACTAAACTATAACGAAAACAACTTAACGTCTACATAACTTACGTAGTAGGCTTAACTTTCGTTTGAAATATAGTTGACTAAAGGTAAGATAAGTTCTAAAGCATGACTTATGCTAAAGACTGTCACAAATTCGTGATATGCAAAATATTTAATGTATTTCGGCAAATATGATAGAATGCTTCTTTTTACTTTTAATTCGTGACTTATTGATAAAAGTTTCAAACTCTCAGATAATAATTCCTACTGTAAATCAAGCACAGTCCATGTGATTTTTTTAATTTATACATTTAAAGTTAGGTAATTTTAATTCTGAACAATTAAAAAATGTATATTACCTGGTAAGCGTACATCTAGGATGTATCGCCGAGCCGCAGTGGTTCGCAATAGGCCCTCGCGCATTTCTTCGCCACTGCTTATATAAAGTTGCCACACGCCGGACCATCCCTGAGCCCTGCTAACGGCACAAGGTTACAACGTAAGGCCATCCCCTCCCGACACCGCTGCGGCCGCGTTGGCCATTAACTCCCCAGTCGCTCGCGCTCACGACGTATCAGCGAGACAAAGTGCAGGAGAAACTGTGATTTTCGTCATAACATGCTGTTTCTCACCTGTAGTACAATAGATAATTGTCCGACGCCTAAGTCGCAGTTCCCCCCCTCCCTTTTTTTTTTCCACCGCGAGCATTAAACATTTCGCAAGTGGCTCTGCTCGCCGACGAGGAGAAGCTGCTTATAGCAGCGGCTCTTCTCAAGGTCGTCACGTCTGGCGCACACACTTCCCACGCGCAGGCGCGTAGCGTGGCCGTTCCCCGGGAAACAACCGCAGATAAATCACCAGAAGAGGAAGGAACCATAACGACCTGCATTCACGCTGCTCCTCTTACTTTTGACGTTTGGAATGTAAACAATCTCGTATTCTTCTGGAAGCGCATACACGAGGTGGGTGCAGAGTAGACGCACATCCTCACTTTTGGTGTGAAGGATATTTTAAAAATCAAAACGTGTTTCCCGGAATACATATTTTAGGTATAAAACATCATTTTTGTGAAAAAATAATTTAGCTAAATAATGATTGTATTATTATTTTGTTAGTTAAAAGTGTTGGTTTACACCCCCCTCCCCTTCAATTGTAAAAAAAAATTTAAGTAAGTGAGTTTCAAAAAGATGACATTATTAATCTATACAAATAATCTGACCTCTAATACATGTATTGTAAGAACGTGTATCCTGAGATTGATTTTTCAGTAGAATATGATTGGTATTCGCGAGGATGTGGATTTGATCCCAGCCAACTTCACGGAGGATGCTTCTCCCCAAGGCCGTGTCTTAATTTAAACAGCGCTTTCTGCAGAGGGCGCTCTTCCGCACTGCCCAGGATTCTTTCGTAAAATCTTGCTATTTCGATTTTTAACGATGCTTTAATTTTTTCCCTAACAAACAAAGCACACGATGAAAACAAGCGAAAATTTTAAAGATATTGTTATAATTTCTCAAAGTCAGAAAGCTCAGCCAGGTTATTTAAGGGATGGCAATCATAATTTAATAAAATAGTTGATTATAATTTCGTAACTTATTTACAATAACTACAAATAAAATACTTTCGAATCAATATCGCACAATAAATATATATTTACAATTAATTATTTTAATTAATATAATTCACAATCACTAAAAAACATAATGTAATTATATAACTTAAAATAAGTCCTAATAAACAGTCTATCAGAATTTATTCAATTATTTTATAAATTATATGTCCATATTTGACATTTTCAATATTTACAATAAAGTCCTTATCACATGTTCATACAGTCCTACCTTGGTCCATTGCAGATCCCACCAGTCTGAATGTTCTAGAGATCTCCGAGTGCTCCCATGCACAGTTGGACCTCTACTCGTCGGGTATCGCGGCCTCTCACCGTTCACAAACACCTCTTCTTCCACCATCCCATACCCTCCACCGTCTTCCGTCCTCTTCGCCGATGTCCCTTGCTACACCAGACACTACCCAACTTTCACACTTCAGCCATATGACTACCCCAATGAACTGCCTCCTCTCCAGATGCGGGAGTTATTATAAGGTGTCTTCTGCTCTGGTCCAGAATCTTCTCCAAATACGGTGTTGCGCCGTGCAAAATAATTACCAGAACGTTCTTGTTCATCCTCTCAAGTCGTCGACTCCCCCGGAAGGGGGGAGGAGGGACTGTGACGCCAGTCAGGTCGGCTGTCAATCATACCCCCGGCAACTGGGCCTCCGGGCGACAGAGCAGTGAGCGACTCTGCCTGGGGCGTAAGGGAGGGTCCAGGCGGGTCACCCCTTACAGTGTCGGACCGCTCCACGCCCAGTACGAGAGATACGCGTTACAGTATTTATAATGAGTATGAATTGATTCAAATTTAAGTCCTTCTTTACAACGGAAATTAATTTATTGCCAAACGATCTTATATAGCAAGCGCAGTAAACAGTTTCTATGGCCAAAACTGTTACAAATTATGACAAACTAAACTGAAGTGCATTAAAAGAAATACACTCTTTTGCAAAAAAAATAATTACCATAAAAGAATTGCGCAAGTGCAAGACACCGAATTTGGCCTTAATAGCAGAGTAAGCCACAGAAGCAAGTTCAGTGAATCCGCAGCATGCCCCAACGGTGTATTCGACAAGCCTTTGCCAAGCTGGAAGAGTTTTAGAAAAACAGCATTGTCGGCTTCCGAGAGGAAGGTTGGACGTTTCGACGCATCGCTCGCAACTTGCATCAGTCTGTCTACACTGTCATTCGGTTTTGGACGCAGTGGGAACAGGAGGGTAACCCACACCCGTCGAAAAGGCTCGGATCGATACCGGTGTATCACCAGAAGGGAGGATCGTTTAATTCGTAAGATAGTCTGTAAGCACTCTACGGGCGTCGCTGCGCGCCATCCAGGGACATGTCACGGCAGCTGGGGATACGTCTGTGTCCACCGGTACCATATCCAGGCGGCTAGCAGAGCGGGATCTGTCGTCACGGCGTTGCTTACGACGTCTAACATTACGACCTGAGCATCGCTGAACATGTCTGCCAGGAGCAGGCAGCATGGCAATTTGTGGTCTGGCAACGATTGGTATTCAGTGACGAATCATGGTTCTGCCTGGTTACAGAAGACCGCATAATTCGAGTCTGGAGATGTCCTGGCCAGCGCTATGAACCACGCTTCATTGTAGTGGGACACACCACCACAAAAAGAGGTATCATGGTAAGGGTTGCCATTTTATGCGTTTCCCGCACCCCACTGGTGGTAATAGAAGGAACCCTGATGGTGCGGCAATACGTCCAGGAAGTTCTGCGACCATGTGTGCTCCCCTTCCTGGTGCAGCTTGAGAACCCCATTTTCCAGCAGGATAATGACCGGACTTACACAGAACGGGTAGCTCTGTCCTGCCTTCGTGTTGTCAACATGCTTCCTTGGCCAGCAAGGTCCCCAGACCTCTCTCTCATCAATAACGTTTGGAGCCAGATTGGACGGCAACTTTGGCCAGTGGCAACAACAGCGGATTTGGAGGTTCAGTTGCTCCAGTTGTGGTAGGATCTTCCTCAGGAGAACATCGTAAGTCTGCATGCTTCCATGCCCTACCGTATTGCCGCCTGTCTCAGTGCTACGGGTGGTCCAACTCCATACTAAGTACTTCCTGTAAGTGTTGGTTCCCTGCAATACAAGCTTGGTGTGGTACACTATTTCGATGTTTTTTCTTACATGCCACCATGTCCTGTGCCTGTACCCACTAACGTGCCCCTGCGATGGTACCTTCAGGGTGCTCATTTTTGCAGATAAATTTAAGTAGTATAATTATGCGGGTTCGGGCATGATGTATTTTAAATGGAGCAAAACCGGCACCCTACACCAGAGCCGCAGCCAACCGACCACCATGTTGCGAAATCACCCTGCCACCATATTGGATCTGGGTGACCTTAACATTAACCCGTATCCTTAAAAATAAAAAAAATTAAAAAAAATCTAAAATATCCTAGGAAAAAAATATAAATAAATAAATTACAAATTTTTTTATAAAAAAAACTCCAAAAAATTAATAAAAAATATCAAAACATAGAAAAATATTTAAACAAACATTCATTTAAGAAAAAATATTTGTATTTATTTTACTGTATTATCAAGAAAGGAGGTAACCATATGCATACATCAGCTCTGCGTTTTATAAAACACAAGCAAAACAATGTAATTTAAAATAACCACCCAGGATGCATTGAGAGGCTTTTGAGGCTGGTAGCAAGCGTTTGACAAAGTAAAAAATAACTGCACCTGCACGGCGTCGGACAACTGTGAGGTCTGCTACGCTAGCATTTCCACAGGACCACACCTGCTCGGAGTTAACCCCCAACCCACCATTGCGTATAAGGACAGGCAAGTTCAAGAATAAAAATTAATAAAAAACAAGGTAAACATATATATATATATATTTTTTAAAACAAATCATGTACATATTATTGTTTTAAATCATTTGTAAATATTATTTCAGAATGTCCCTTTCGTCGATCTGGCAGTCGCCATGCTTAGTGTTCAAGACACCTCACATACCATACACACGGCCATTACGCCATTTCAACTCACCAGGCGGTTTTTTCGTTCTCTGTAGGTGGCCATATTGTTTTTTTCGTATGCCATAGGCTACCATATTTGTTGGACTTGGAACAATTTTCATATGTTCCCTACTCTAACTACCTGATTACCGCAACCTCCTCCTGATGTCACTACCAAATTGGTAGGAAATAGAAAAGTTTTATACTACATATAGATCTTTGATTATTACGCCACTTTGTACAGGACTTAGAATATTCATGTGTGTAGGGATTTAGAATATTTTTTCTCACTCAAGAACGACTTTATATATATGTGTGTGTGTTTATATATATATATATATATATATATATATATATATTCACTAATATGTGACTTAGAATAATTTTTCATATAGTCACCTTGTGCTCCATAATTTAACCACCATGTAAGACTTAACCACGTGTATAGGAACTAAGTTGCATGCATAGTGTTTGTATATCTCAAATGGTGTGTGAAGACTGTTGCATCTGATGCCATTTAATAAAATATTATGACAGGTTGTTATATAATAAATAATTAAAAATAAATTTTAAAAAATATGTTATTCCTAAAAATTACAATAATACATTAACTAAAATTCAATAAAAATTGATAATGCCTCCTCCGCGATTATCCTCTGCAATCCTCTGCAATTTTTACAAATCCTCAGCAATCCTCGTCCGCAATCCTCCTCAATCCTCCACAATCCCAGCAATCCTCACCAATTCTCAGCAATCCCTGCAATCCTCACTAATCCTCCTCCACAATCCTCAGTAATACTCACCAATCCTTCTCCACAATCCTCAGTAATCCTCACCAATCCTCCTCCACAATCCATAGAAATCGTCTGCAATCCTCTGAAATCCCCAAAAATCCTCCGCAATCCACACCAATAAGCACCATACGCTCCACAATCGCTCCGCAATTGCTCCACCTGCTCCACAATCAGCTCCGCACCCTCTGCAATAAGCTCCGCACATTTCGCAATCAGCACAGCATGCTCTGCAATCCTCACTAATACTCTTCACCAATCCTCAGCAATCATCTGCAATTCTCCTCCACAATCCTCCGCAATCCATCGTTCGATCCTTCGATCAATCCATCTGTTTTTCGTCTGTCCCCACCCATACACATAAAAATCACATGTATTCGTCAACTGTCTACACATATTTCTACTTAACTACTGCATTAATGTTTTGTGTGCAGTCCATTATCTGTTTGCACGGTGATGTAGCATAAGAGGGGCCACGGTGATGCAGCGGTTAGAGCACTCACCTTCCATGATAAGCTTACAAACATCATCCTTTACTCAGCACACATACATGCGCGCGAGAGAGACAGCTCAAAGCCAGTTCATTCTTCACACCACTACTTCGCCCCAACACGAGCCAGGTTCCATTCTAGGAAGGGAGGGAGGGGGTCACGCCCAGATTTCCATATGTGGGAATCATGCCGGTCGATGCAGCTGGCCGACAGGTTTTCTCGCGGAACTCACATTTCGCCTCGCCCTTGCACGCTAACAATGCTCCAGTCACCTCATCTCACCATGCTGTCATACCTGCAGCTGACCAGGAGTGTCAGACATGTCCATCGGGTAAGGCAGTCAGCTCCACTTGGACGCCAGCCTCCCCTCATCGCATCAGCGGACCCCTGCCCTAGGCAGGGAGCATCAAGTGGAATTTCTTTTTCCTCGAATCAGCTTTTAGAAATGCAGTGCACCCCGCCAATAATTAATAAATAATTAATAAATCTTAAGAAATATACATAATTTCAATTATGTGTGAATAAATTTAAGTAATTTTCTTATATATTACATACCAATCTGATATGCCAGCAGGCATATCATATGGTTATATAACTCATATGCCTAAAGGCATAATATAAATGTATGGTTATGCATAGGCGATGGTATCTGAGATATTTTCTCGGGCACCCACTGGTATGAGGATTGCTGATATTGCTGAGGAATGGTAAGTATTGCTGAGGATTGCTGAAAAAAATTGCAAAGGATGCAATATTAATTTTTATTGTATTTTTATGGAAGTATTATTGCATTTTTTGGATAATATATTTTTTGAATGCATTTATATTTTTTTTATATAACAACCTGTCATAACATTTTATAAAATGGCATCAGATGCAACAGTCCTCATCTCATACACATTGAGGATATACACACAAACACTCCTTCTTGATTTAGTCACCACGATTTGGTCACATGTGTCCCACCCACCATCTTACATTGTAGTCATGCTCTGTCATTAGACATCGATTTAGTAGCCTGCTGATTACTCAGTCCCCTCGAGCCACCACCTTTGATTACATCACTTCCACCACCTTTGAATATGTCATATGGCCTCGACCTTTAACCAACAAAATCTTCAATTTAATTTGTCATTAGTGTTTACTGAAAAAATAACTATGGTGTATTATAGCAGGGCCAGTCGTGTAGAAATTATGTACGATCTCTCTTCGCCATGCACTGCACTGAAGCAGGTCCGGTCAGGCCTGGCTCGAATTTCTACCACTTGAACATAATACTTCTCTCACTTTTATCGCTTCATATCAACACATGTCTTTGTTACCATATCATTGATTGTGCACATCCAGTGATGGACCTAGAAATATTAAGTGCAATCGGCTCTCAAGACCTCGATGTTAAGAGCCGGCCAAATCTCTTCACTCACTCACTCACTAACTTACAAATCGTCATATTTTGACACATCATTTTGACTCGACACTTCTCTCACCTATGACTTACAGGCTGCATGCGGGGTCAACACAAAGTCGTACTCGGGTTTAATTTACGCACACTTACGTTTATTTGGTAAACACAGGTCACTGTTACACATACGAGACCTATCCCCTTTTCCTATCTGTCTGAACTGCTGGGTTAATTCTAACGCGTTCTACAGACGTTCTGGCGAAAGGCTTGTGTTGGGGGGGAAGGTTCTTGGCGGGTTGCTGTGTTTACCTCTGTGTTGGCTGTGGCGCGTTGTCCTCTCTCTCTCTCTCTCGGGTTGGTGTCCTGGTGTATCTCTTCGGCTTCTGGCGGGAAGTCCGGGCTCGTATCCCGGGATGTGTAGTCTCTCGCTCTCTGGTTCCACCTCCACTCGCGTCCCGTCCCTCTCCCGATCATAACTCGTACATCACTGCCTGGTACTCGCTTTGTCTTCCCTATATATAGTTTTCTCGTGGTACTTCCCCTGAAGCCCGGTGGTTTCCCTAATTCTGCGGGGGAGATGAGGAAGGGGGGTGGGCGCGTGCTGTGCTTCCCCGGCTCGGGGGGGTTCCTTTGCTCGTTACTGTCCTCGGGGTGAGAGGTGGTGGGTGTGGCGTCCTCTGGGAACCCTAGGGTCATTACCTCAGGTTTCTCCCCTGCGCGGGTATCTAGCGTCGTGACTAATCTAAGTATGAGCNCATTACCTCAGGTTTCTCCCCTGCGCGGGTATCTAGCGTCGTGACTAATCTAAGTATGAGCGATTCGCGTCAATTTCATATAGTTTTCTTCGACATGCTCACCAACTGTACCGGCATGAAGTTACATATATACAAATCAAGGATATTATGTTCTCTATATCAAGGAAGTAGGCATGCTAGGACAAGGTACAACAACACAAGCAAGAAATAAAATATTTTTTAATTGAAATTATATATATTTCACATACTTCAGACTACAAAAATAAATAGCAGAATCTCTACAGTTTCCATACCATTCATGTAGTGTCTTTCCAGCAACATGCTCACTTTTCACATAATGAATATAATCTGTTTATATGCTGCTCAAGACAGTCTATGCTAACAAGCATCCACCTTTAGCCATATTTTCCTCTTCTTCACGACAAAGTTTTTCTTTCAAGGCCTCTACAGCCTCTGGAATGCTATCAACATTGTACAATGCTACATTCGCAGTCTTGAATGCTCAGCGACTGATATCTTCATCCAAAGATTGAGGCTTTTTATAGGCACACTCCAGCCAAACATTATATTTTATGGGACCTTCTTCAACTTCTTCTGTTAGTTGATTGATTATCCTTTTCTTAATGTGGTCCAGGTATGTGCATATGTCTTTTGTACATGCAAATTTATTTCAAATTGCATAATCTTTTAAAACACCTCTGAATGCTGATTTTTTTAGGTTGAATCCGTTTGCATTAGTGTCACCAATGGTCAGTACAGCTCGTTTCTCAGCCGCGGGATCTCTACCTTTACAGTTCTTGATATGTCTCTTCAGTTTATACCATGTTTGAACTGACGTTTACACTTGACACATCGTTGCATAGCACTGGAAGGACCCTTCACACAAGTAGTTCTTTCATTCTTCCTTGCACCAAGACTGTAGGCAAATATCCTGTCACAGTAACAACAACGAACCCTTAACTTAGTCATAGAGGGCGGCACTGCTGTAAGTGACCCATCCGAAGAAGTCGATGACACTGTCGATGTCATGCCCGAAGAAGCTTATGGTAGTACTGATGTAGGTACTGTTGCTGGACCCGTCTCCGTAATATTTTCTAATTTCTTCCACAAACTGAGACAATGTATCTTTCACAGCATCCTCTGACAAAACTAGGCTTCCTAACTAGAACCAAGCTGCTTATATATCTGCACCCATGAGGGCTGGGAGTATAATTATTTTCTCAAATAGCATTGTCTAAATGACTGTGGTTTTTGAGGCATCGTTGGCGGTATTCGTCTTCGCAGATACTCGTGATGCGTTATTTCTTCGGATCTCGTCCAATTCACATGCCAGTTTTGCAAGTTTATATTTCATACAAACCAGCCAGGTGACATACATCTTGCGGTGTATGCAGTGCTAATTGCGGTGCATGAGGTGCTAACTGTAGTGCGTTCAGTACTAACTGTGGTGAATGTGGTACTTATTCTGGTGCATTTTATGCTGATAGTGGTGCACGTGGTACTAATTGTGGCGTGTGTGGTCCTGATTGTGGTGCATGTGGTGCTGATTGTGGTGCATGTGGTGCTAATTGTGGTGTGTGGTTCTGTTTGTGGTGCATATGGTTCTAACTGTAGTGTGTGAGGTGCCTACGGTGTGTGCACCGCCTGTGGTGCATGTGGTGGGCTGTTTCTACAGACAGTTCTCTCATGTAGCCAAGCGTTTCGAGTCGAAAGTGAAAACTATATGGCATAATCGGCACTGACGACAATCAGGTGGCGATGATGCAGATCGTGGCTCCATGATCATTGAGGTCAAACGCAGGCCTTCGTATTCTAAATGCATATTCACTGTATAGAGAGAGAATGCTTTCAAATCGATACTAACTTCTCAACTTCTGAACATCAACAAAGGTATCAGCATGCATCAATATACATTCTCCCATCACTCAGAAAACTAACAGAATTTTTCTAAGGCCACGAGAAAATTAATAGTGTTTACGTTTTAGGGCTTTGAACTCAGGTCCCTACGCCGTGCCTAGCAGTTACAGATTGCTTAAAACTTGGTATCAGTTATACATGAATACTAAATAATGAAAAATTAATGTACGGACATCGCTAAAAAAGGCTTCCAAAACTCGGGTCATTAATTAAATTTTGAACTATTATCTCACACTGATTCCTATATCCGATGGCTAAAACTTACATTTCGTCTTTATTCTTTATTCCTAAAACAGTCTCAGAAACATTGGGAAAAATTACCACATTTTTTCTAAGTCCAAAAGAGAATTAATTTATTATAGTTTCGAGTCTTGAACTCAAGTCCCTACAATATACCTCGTCTTTGAAGATTGCTTAAATCTATATATCACATGCATATAAAACATCGTTTTCGGAACAGTTCTTGAAAATAATCGTAATCGAGGACATGCCCAGATTATGAATGCATTGGTGAAAATGTAATTAAAATTAAAATAATTTACAAAGTAAGTATGTATAACAATATCTTTTAATATATAATTATTATGTAAAGGAACAAAAAAATTTCTCAGTAGGATATGGACGTTTTATAAGCTACATTTAAACATTACTTCTAATTGCTTGTTTTTATGGTTTAGTGATAAATATGCACGAGTTGAAACTGAAGAGTTGTGGGTTCGATTCCAGCTGCTTCCCAATTATTATTTTTATTTTTAAATTTTCGATGTTTACAGTGAACATGGCAAAGTGAAAAGTCTACATTGTTACGAATTTATAATTCGAATTTGTATAAAAAGTACATGTCCACTATCTTATACTGTATACTTATACCTTTAAAGATTTTAAAACCTTAAATAAAATAAATTTAAACATAATACGTTCAATTATTTATGTTGCAATCATATATGCCATTGGTCCTCGATTTTTCATCACAACTGATAACATGTCTGAAATACAATTTGCGGTGTTACAAGGGGGTAGGTAGAGGGGGGAAATCGTAGGGAATGGCGGAGGAGAGTGTAGAGGCGGTTATGGCGGTGGTCGATGCAATTTAAGGGGTAGTAGTGGGGTGAGGGAGGGTTCGTAGGCAGTTGGTAACGAGGGGTTGGGAGGTTGTGTTAAGATGAGAGGGTGGTGAGGGTTTGGAGGATGTTGAGTGTTGTGGAGGTCTGATGATGGGACTACAGGGTGGGACATCGTTAGGTGTGGCAGAGGTAGGTGAAGAATCATTTTTTAAATTTATATGTTTATATATGCATGTATATACTACTGACACTGTTTTGTATTTTAAGTGTACATCACCTAACAAGTATTTTTTTCCAATAGTATCAGTATTGTTTATTTGTTTTCATGCATGCATTCTACAAGCACCGTATGCAACTTGCAACTTCTTTATATTTAAGTGTATTACTGAACATTCAATGCTAGCGTGAATCCAGTGAATATAACATAAATATTGGTTTTCCTTAAAATTTCTTTATCGTGTATGTATTTCACAATGTAGCATCGTAATACTCGTTTACTCGAGGAGACCAGTACTTTTGGAGTGACGTCATAATGAATACACAGAGAAGAGTATACAGAAGTCTATGGTTGCAAATTGGAACAAAATGTTATAACAGTATGTGACAATAGAGTTATTTATCGATGCATTTGATAACTTTGTTGTCTGTGGTAAACCTTCTGGTGATGTTTCCGAAATCCATACGTCATTTGCAAAACAGGTCTTCACCCCGGCTCATTTTTTTTTCACTTCTCGGCAACCATGGGATGACTAGTTATGCCAAACCAAGCGAGTTTTCATAGTCATTATGATAAATTAAATAAATGTTTTGAGCAGCTTATTCAGATTCCACACATCATATGTTATGTAAATATACATATTTACAAATTTTTTCTTAATTTAGAAATGAATTGTTTGTGAAAAATAGTAGGATATACATAATTAATATTTTATTGCACACTTTTATTTATTATAAAGTTATTTAACATCGAAATTTATTTTGAATAAATATGTGTTGTTCTCTTTGAATTTCTAAAAAATTTCACAAAATTACACAAACTACAGTTTTTATTAATTATACATACAAAACGTAAAATTATATCATAGTTGTATGTGCGATTTTTGTACAGTGGGCTTTAAAAAGCTATACACTTGGCGACGTTGTACATTTAGTATGCGTAAGAAAATGATTAAAATGTTTGGTGCCATAGTTTTAGTATTAAATACTATCGTTATAACTACACTTGTAACCTCTTGCAACAACATTGGCAATTTTCTGAGCACCTTTCAATTTCTCGCTCTCTGCCACTGAATAAATCATTTCTGAGAGGGCGTTAACGTGTTAGTGACATATTTCGGAGAGAAGATGTGCTATTTAACTCGCCACCAATTCTCCGAAGTTTTCGGAATGCCACGGCTCTGGCAGCTGTCTGTCGGTCAGTTGCCTTGTCTGACAGGCAACTATGAGCTAGCTATCATATCGAATACCTGCCTTTATGTCAGTTGCCCTGTCATGTCTGTCGGTCAGCTGACGTATCGAACAACTGTCTGTCCATTGGCTGGTCTGTGGAAAACATACCTGTCAGCTGACTTGCACAGCTGATTGTTATCTTACTGTCCTTTTGACATCCTGCCTTGTTGAATAGCTAGCTACCTGTCTGATGGCTATCTTGTCGAACAGCTGCCTGTCTGTGAGCTGCTGTGTCCACCAGTTTAGTGTTGATGTTCTGTCGGTCAGCTGCTGAAGCTCACTTACGTTAGTCGCAGCCAGATTGTCTGAAATCGGTAATATTCTTATGCGACAACTTATTTTATAAAAACATTTTTTTGTTGTTTTAGCAAAACAAAGTTATGTCATAAAAATTGATATACAGTATGAGTGTAAAAGAATACCCCAACTTTGAAGGTCTATAATATCAAAATCAAACAACCTACAACCTTGATTGGCCAATCAAATGAACCGCGGAACCGTGAAGTTTGTTTACCATACGTTCATAAATTTTCAATGTAACCACCATGAATTAGCCCAAAGGAACTTTCAAGCAGGGCTTGAAAAGTGCTCATTTTAACATGAATTACCTATATCATACTGTGGAAAGTAAAAGTGATGTTTCCCTACTCACGAATGAGAAAATATATGAACTCTTAGAAGTTGGTCTCTAGGGACTTGTATCTCAGCGTTTTAATTTTTACGAGGCCGAAATTCTATCACAATGTCATTGAATTTTTATTCGCGTGGCACTTTATTTTGACTCTTTCTGAAAGGCAATGGCTTGGTGATAAATGTTAACGATACGGCCAAAATCCGAGCAACCAACCTCAAACTGTAACTTTGCCGCTGTCGCAGCACATTTCTTCACGAGGGCTGCGAAGTCAAGCATGTTGGCAATCACGGGGTGAAACTTCAAATGTTGATTTGGGCGTAGTAACTCACGCTGCTTACGAACTAAATTAAACTCAATTTACAATTAAAAAAAAAAAAGGTGGCATCCATAAACGGACGACCTGGGATTCGATGCTGAAATCTCGCAATCAAATGTGACCTCAGACATTAAAGCCGTGGCTTTGTGATGAAATATTCAAGCACCCATACTGTGTTAAAAGAGCAGGTGTTAGATATGTAGTGAAACCAATTGATAGCTAGCATACATCTTCAGCTAATGCGATTTCTACCAGATTTTTTAAACTGTTTAGTGCAGTTGAAAGAAATGTAGTGTTTCCAATATCTGTAGGTAGTTTTTTTTCTCAGTGGCACAGTTATATAGTTGAGCTAAACCCTATATGAATGTAAAATAAAAACAAGTAAAATGAGTTCTTCCAGTGACCATTGTATTGAAATATATTTAATTTTATTTCAAATACAGTAATTTAGAAATAAATTTCATTAAATCATTACAGAAACACTTATTGTGCAATAATGAACACACAATCCGAGAAGTACATTATTTCAAATTCCTCATGCTCTAAAATGTACAAGCATTATTCACATTCAAGCCTGACAACACCAATACATGTTTCGTATATGATGCTTAGTTGTTACGTTGCCTAACCTATCACCGTCATATTCGTAGTTATATTATATATAATTTCATATTACTCGGTTTTTATTTAAAACTATCCGCCAATAATGTATTTTGTGTAATCAATATTATGTAACGAATACAATTATTACAATGGTAACCATATTGGTGTTGTTAACAAGTGCCAGAATGTTTTAATAAATAATAAATAATCCTTAAATATGCGTAGTCCTGTGGCTGTTCCATGACGCCTGGCGGGATGGACACAGGCCTGAGCAGAGCGCTCAGGTGAACAAGCATACGAGCAGCGCGTTCAGCATGAGCAGCCACAGCACGCCGCCGACGAGGTCACAGCGCGCGGGCGAGCCGCTCAGCTCGCTCGACTGGTCGTTGGCGCTCGTCTCATACGTGTAGCCGCTGCCGTCCGGCTTGAGCGTGCCGATGTTGCCGAACCCCCAGTTGTGGTGGGAGCCCGAGCTGCCTCCACCGCCGCCGCCGCCTAGCCTCTTCTTCTCGTGCTGCCGCTCGTGGTGGTCGAAGCTCTCCTGGCGCCGCAGGTTCGTCGACACCTCGTACGTCTTCTCGTGCTCGGGCCCGCCGTCCGAGTGGTCGACGCGGCTGGGGAAGTCGAGGCGCGGCGGGGGAACTGGAGTATGGAGCCGCGGCGGCGCGAGGTCGAGTCCGTTCCCCCCGCTGGACGGCGGCCCGTGGTCCATCACGTGCGACCCGCCGTGGCTGACGTGGGTGTGCGTGTTGAAGTCGAGGCTCGGCGGCGGCGAGTGGTCTGAGTCGAAGCTGCTGCTGTGGGAGTCGAAGCTGTAGTGGGAGTTGCCGATGTCGGGAGACCC
Organism: Clitarchus hookeri; assembly: GCA_002778355.1. Taxonomy (NCBI): domain Eukaryota; kingdom Metazoa; phylum Arthropoda; class Insecta; order Phasmatodea; family Phasmatidae; genus Clitarchus; species Clitarchus hookeri. Next base: position 33,650 of record NQII01007316.1, on the reverse strand, counting down.
GGAGTCGATGATGGACGTGTGCACCACGCAGTCTGCGTCCCTGCCACTGCGCTGCACCGACGACGTGATGTCCTCCTGGAGCACACGAGCATCGCGAACACGACGCTGAATGAGGCTCGGTCGTCCAGTGTCGTGGACGGCGAGCTAGCTCACTACAGACTAAGCAAGTTGCTCAGAGAAGCAGGACCGCGGAGGGAGTCGGCCATGACCGAACCATCCCGGCATTCTCCTGGGTGCTTATTCTAAGACATTCTTTAAGTTTCGAAAGCTCTCGAAACGAATAAAATCTTCGAGAAAGGCAATTTCGTATTCTAATTCCTATTTCGTTACAGCCCTCCGAGCCTTCGGTAATGTTCGGGTTTTTTTTTCTTTAAGTGTAGAAAGTGTTGTACCCTGAACTTACGTTTGTATGTAGTGTTGCCCTTCCGACCAGGAGGTTCCTTCACAATCACAAAAAACAACCTGTACTACACACTCGTCAAGTTTTCATAGTAAAACTCCGTAACGAAAGCCCGAAGTGCTTCGTCACCGTTTCGAGTTTCTTATCGAACATAGTGACGTCAAATGAACACCAGAACGCGCTTAGAATAGCTCATTTCGTTAGGAACTGAAAATTAGAGTAATAACGAATATTTTTGTCGGCAGGAAACGAAACGAATAACTTAAAACAAGCCCCCTGGAGTCGTTTCGGTAAACCATGGGAAACCAAATTCAAGATGGTTGGACCGAGAATCGAACCCGTGTCCTCCCGAATGCGAGTTCAGCATTTTGACCACGGTGCCAACTCGCTGGTTATTCTGAAAGATACGAGGCAAAATTTTTTTCCCCAAATTGTCTGGCTTGTTACTGAGCATGCAAGCATTATTCCTGGGATATTAATAAGTCATGCCTAGAAGACGTCCCTGTAAACGATTTACACACAGCCTACGAGCCAAGATACTAACAAGTCCATTATTTAACGAACAGTTACACTTGACATGTCTAAAGGCGAAGAAGATGCATGATCATGATTTTTTTTCCTGAATAGCCAATTGTGGCCTGTAATACTTGTTTTATGTATGAGGTTTTTATGTTGGTCGTAATCTTCGAGTACAGCATCGCCAGTCCTGAGATTGTCTAACTGAATGCGTTATTCCTTGCAGACCGGAACACATCAATGGCGAGTAACAAGCAAGAAAAATCCGAGAAAAGATGCTGTAAGCTCGGATGTTAACCATTTCAGGTATATAAAAATATATAGTTTCATACGTTGTAACGAACACAATTTTTGTTCGAAATTGTACAGATATCAGTATAACGCCTTCATATGTTGGGGACAATAAAAATGGGGTTATTTGATGTTATCGGCAGTACGTGAGAGAGTGAGTGAAGATATTTGGGTCGCTCTTAACAGCAAGGCCTTGAGAGTCGACGAGGATGAGTGAGGTGAGTATGAAGCAGCGCCAGAACGAAGGGGTGGGGGGAAGCGGGAGATCACCGAGAAAACCCGCCGACCAGCGGCATCGTCCAGCACGATTCCCACGTGCGAAAATCCGGGAGTGGCCCGGCCGGGAATTGAACCCGGTTCGCCTTGGGGGCTAACCGCTCAGCCACCGCGGCCCCTCGGTAGCAGGTGCTTATGTAACTGCGAGATTCGTGTCATTCGGAAATTATTGGGCATGATTTTAAGGAGGGGTGTTAGGGCACGCCGAGACAAACATTTTGATATAAGGAACATGTGTTCGGAAAATCCCTCCCTCTAGTTTAAAAGGGCCAAACGATGAGCGCTCAGTGATTGGCAGCGTTAACGCCTGCTTGCATGTCGGAAGACCGTTACTCGGCACAGCTCTTGTAAAGGTGAGCCATGCTTCACACCTCTTTGTTTGTTCGCATCTCCTATGATACCTTCCTGCCGAGGTTGCAGACGGCGCACTCACCTTCTTGATGATCTGCTCGACCTCGTAGTTGCGGCCGTCATCCTGCTTGATGTTCTGTTTGTAGCAGCGCACACTCTTCTTCTCGGTGAGCGGCGCCGCCTCGAATGGCTCCAGCAGCGACTGCGTCTCGCCGGAAACCAAAACAGAACAACGCACTTTAATGGCGACGCTTCCAGCAAGCTGGCGCAACGGCAACCCCTACGTATTTTGTTCATTTCTAGCATTGATTTAGTTCGTGTAGTAGGTTTTAACATTTAAGAGTTGAACTCCGTGGTCTAGGTACACAGGGTACCTTTGGACCTTGAGGATATGCGTTCGGAAACTAGGAGAATTATTAATGGATTTGTAATTTCTAATGCAATCTCAGAATATTAGAACACGAAAACCGTCCACAGATTTTACCTAAACTGCATATAATCGGGAGCTTTAAAATACAATATTAAAAGAAAATCTGAGCATTTTTTTTTATTCGGAGTATAACTGGAGGTAAGTGAATTCCGCGAATTAATTCGGCAGAAGCCAAGCGTGAGTGAGTGGGGAGGTTTGGGCGGCTCTTAACATCGAGGTCTTGAGAGACGACGTGGGTGAAGCTAGATGAGTATGGAGCAGCGCCGGAATGCAAGAACGGGGTAAACGGGAGGAGATTCCCGACAAAACTCACCGACCAGCGGCAACGTATGGCAGGATTCCCACGTGCGAAAATCTGGGAGCGGACGAACCGGGAATCGAACCCGGTTCGCCTTAATGCAAGGCGAGCACTCTAGCCGCTGCATCGCCGCGGCCCCATCGGTTGAACAATGTGTGTCAGAGTCACCTGTGAGCCAGTCGTAAAAGGAACAGTGGGGTATACATGCTGGAAGTCTAGTCTGCCACCGAAAGAATTTGCGGAAATCACAGATACCTCTAAGTATTAGCTACCGAAGTGTCTCGCTCGCGATGGCATACAGACCAGTGATATACGCGTACGTCTTCCCTGGTCTCAATTCACGGTTACTTCAAACTTTCCTGAAGTCCTGTTTAAGTTCTGCTTCCAGGATATTCCTTGGCCTCATGCACACAAAGCTTAACTAAGTGTTTCAATAAAATTGCACCTCAGGGGCAACGCAACGCATTAGTGCGCACTCACTTTAATAATATTTTGCATTACAACTATTTATTACTAGGCGTTACCAACACACCCATTTTCTCCCTGTTTTGGTTAGTATTAATTACAAACGTAATATTATAATTTATTAAAAATATAGAAGTAAAAAATTAATTTAATTAAAAATAAGATAATTTTATGTTGACAGAAGTATAAAACGTTTTTAATACGTGACATATTTAGGAAACAACAAAACACGTCATATATGGCGTGATTTTTCAAAGGTTTGATTCAAAAGGTGTGAAGAAACCGTAAATGGACTATAATCATGCATTGCAGAATCCGAGCATGCTGCAGTGGTTCATTGTCACAAGCGAATCACAAATAAAAATAGCAATTTTTAATGTATTATCTTTAGAAAAAGTGTAAATCCATCGATTCACATAATTTAATGGCTCAAGTTTTCAAAACTATTCGCATACTGGCATCGACTGAGATGTTCGCACTTTCGCGAAATGAAATATCAGACTGAAATAATTATGTATAGTTAGGGCCAGTGAATTTTCGCGTAAAAATCGGAGCGCACAGTAGACTTGAATACTATATACACGCCTCAGCTGTTGTTGTACCTCCATTGGCTGCTGGTGCCGTGTCCGTCTTCGACCAAGCCACTCAGGACTAAGTAACTCCGACACTGAACCTTCGTGATACGTGCGCAAACGGTTAACACGGGCCAGGACATTTTCTAGCCAACCAAAGGAGCTGGACGACCCTACAGTGCTTTGGAATGTATCTTGTCTCGAAATCTTTTCGCGAAATGTAACTGCCCCTATGTATAGTCAATTCGCGGCTTCTTCGCACTTTTCGAAAACCTTTGGAATATCTCCCAAAGTATGAAATGTTTGGTTATTGCCTAAATATGCCATGTATCAGAAACATTTTAAACTGGTGTTTACATAAAAGTACATACATTTTTATTTAATAAATTTTTGCATATATAATCTATATTCAATCTGTAATTTATAATATTTAATTCATAATAAATATGAATAAAACAGGGAGAAAATACATGTGCTGGTAATGCCAAGTAAGAAATACTTCTCAAGCAAAATATTATCACACAGGATGCACACGAATGCGGTGCGCTGTCCCTTTGGTGTGATTTTCTACACTCGGTTAAGTTTCGTTTCTATGAGGCGGAGGAATATTCTGGAAGTAGAACTTGACCAGGGCTTCAGAAACGTTGGAAGTAATCGTGAAGGGACTGTACGCCGGAACCGCACAGCTTCGACAAGCACACGACACGACGCGTGCGATGCAATTAAAGGCCAATAGCCAAGTAAATTCGAGATATTTGTGACGTACGAATGACGAAAACCGCCGTGTGACCATCAGTTTTGTATTAGCGACGATTTATATTTTTTGCCGCGTCGTGCAACACTGCAAACAGGGTGCGCGACGTTGCAAAACGAAATAGTTCGACTAACATCCTCTTAGCAGAAAATTTGCATCTTATGAGGCAAATGAATATAAACGATAATAAATACTAACTGCAAAAAAAAAACGCTCCCGCAATTAATTATAATCGCTTTTAATACTTATTAATGTCATTTTTTTATTATATTTTAATACAACTAACCTTACTTTGTTTGTAATAGTACAAAGTATAATATCGCTAGATTGATTTCAGCGAATGTAGAATATCCCGTTAGTTTCAGCAGTTTCAATAACATTGTTTATTTATAGCAGCTAGTCGGAGCACGACAAAGAAGAAGATTCGTTCTGATGTACTTCAAAAACCGGTTTGTTTTGAACAAGAAATTATTGCAATCGGAAGAAGTTTGGGACCAATGCAGCTGTGTACAGAGCTGCCATTTTTAAAGTGAAGTAGTTCTGTATCCTGTGTGATCGCGGCCTTGAAATTCTGCTTTCATGGCTGCTAAATCGCACATGGCAGTTTACCGAACTTGGTTATGTAAAGACATTTATAATAATTGTGCCAGAGAGCAAGAACCTTCTTCTCTTTTAAAAATTATACGCGCGTGTGCTTGTGTAAGATTTCATCTTCAGGCAGTAGCTGCCAACTGTACACGTGACTACTAATTTTATTTTTATACTTGTTTCTTTTTCGACTTTTAATTTAAAATGTTGCCTGGAATTCTGTATACACTTCGGTGTATTAAATTTGTTAGGAATTTGGGGGGAAATATACAGCTCTCTATTTACGAGTTTAGCGTGAAACAGGAATAGAGTATTTGAAAACAAAAAAGTTTCTTGATTTTACTTGAAAAATACCAGTACATAAACTTTCGATAGACGTACTTTAAGAAGTGAGAGTTACAGAAGGTTTCGTTTTTGTCTACATGCGATTGAGTTCCGTAAATCAAAAATGATTTCTTACAATTTTTTTGTGAATTGTGTCTTGATCTAAAAAAATATATCCACAAGCTTACGACAAAAAAATCTGTAATGCCTAATCTATGTAAAGGTGATAAGGGGAATGCTGCTCTAGGTGGAGTGCGTTAATTATTTACTATTTTCTGTTTTGTGCATACGTAGATTTCCCACATGGTTACGAACAATTACGTGATGGATTAGGCGAAAATTTTATTTTACCCTTTGGTTGTTTTGTCGTGTTCTGATAACTGTTGTGTGGGTATCGGTATAGAGTAAGGTTTTTCCTTTCCACTCCGTTCAGAATTCGAACAAGGACAACATCAAATGCACCCTTCCAGTAACATTCATTCTGTTCCGACTGTCAGGGCTGTTATAATAATGGCTACTGGGGGTAGAGTAAAACAATAAAAAAGCAGTTCAGGGTGTTTGGTTGCCACAAATATGCCACGATTCAAAAGTTGAAAAATAATAGGTCAAGGTCAATAAATTTCGAGATGGTCACCATTTATCCTATCCTTATTCATGAATTTAATCTTTGTACATAGCATGTAACTTTCTATTATTATTTGAATTTTTACAGTTTTCATAACGTTATCCAAAATATTTCAATTTGTCAATTGAGGAACTTAAATAAAGTAACTACAAGTTTATATACAGCGGAGAATTTATATTAATTACAATACCAGGACACTAAATTAATTAAGCTAGTAAAAAATGTTGGGAATTCCTCTAAGGAAATATTTTTAAAAGTATTTTTTGTGTGTATTTATTAGTGTGTATACTTCCCTCTCCCCGGGTCGCATTTTTTCAAGCTGATGTCAGAACGTGCGCTGATTGATCTGTTTAAGTTAACCTTGAGGTAAGCTGTTGCGAAATGTTCCATTCGCACTCATCTACCCTGCCGGGGTGTTTATTATCATTTGTTCGCACACGTCTGGTGTGTGTTATATATATACACACACACACATACACACATACTATAACATACTGCACACTTACACACAAGCGTATTGCTGGATACGTATAAAGCGTTTTCTAAAATAACTCGCTAATATTAAGATGCGATATTGTCACAAATTCACAAATATGTTGTTTCCACCTTTAAGTGGTCCCACCGTTCTTCCTTAAAAAAAAAAAGCTACTTTATTATAACACTACGAGATATCCAAACCATTCATTACGTATCAAAATTGTCATTGGCAAAATTCTGATCACTGGTTTCAGAAACAACATTTATGTTAGACTAGATTAATTTCTGTTTTAGTTGCGTGGTGTGGGATCGAAAATACAGACTATCGCAAGATAAATTACCAACGTTTTAAAACAAAACAATGTTGGTTTTATTTTTTTTCTGAGCGACATTAAAGTGTACGACTAATGTTTGACTTTGGACATTCCATCGCAGCTCTTGGCCTAGAAGTTCATCGCACCAGAAATACGCAAATTTTAATTGATAAAAAGGTTCATGGCATTCTTAAGAGTATCTTAAATATAATTTTATGTAACACAAGAAGTTACCAGTATAAATACTTAGTCTACTTTCTTATACATATGAATGAAAGTAAGTTTGATGTTACTTTACGGTAGAATATTCGAAAACAATTCTCCTCCTATAAAAGCAATCAGCTTTATGGGGAAATAAATGTTTCATTATGGGCACACAGATAGTATTCAAAGCAACTTTCAACGGTCATAAGCTAAGTTTACCATACTGTTTTTATGAGAGGGCTATTTGGAGATCTGTTATTTTTATACCGATTAACTCACTCCAACTGTTGATTTGGCGATTCCATCATATTGTTCTATTCTTTTTCTGGCACAAATTTTTACCCCGGTTTATTTCATCGCAATTTTTATTTCCCCGATATGACTATTTATCAGAAGCAGATAGACACAGTCAGGTTTGTCTTGATAAGTTAATCGCTTTTATTCATATTGCAGTTGTAATTCCGTCTTGGGCAGCAAGATTTATGACGTTATCAAAGTTTTTTAACTGACATTATTTTTACCTCATTATAAAACCCGGGAATAAATATCTTATTGCTTTCTTCGGGTAGTTAAATAACATACAATAAATATGAAAGTCATCCATTGTCGATTAGAAAAAAAAGAAATTGTTCAACTTAGCCCCATAATGTGGCCGCATAAAAATTTGTTCAGTATCTGAAAGGATAGCTGTGAATAAAAATGAATGAATTCACAATTGCATTCATTTGTTAAAAATAATGATGCCTACAAAACAAGAAATTTACAGAACATTATTCGATGAAAACCACCATCATCTGAATCAAGCGAATTGGCATCTTATAGGGTAGAGGTGGGAATATTGCTTCTATTAAAAAGCCAGTTTTTATGAAGCATTTTCAAGAAAGTAAGTTCGATAACTGCTAGAAACTGTGTACTTTAAATGAGTTACCGTCATAATTGAAATTGGGTTTTCACTCTCCGGTTGCAAATTTATAACTGTTATCTGTAAACAGTTTTCACAACTTTATTTAGAAATCAGAATGTCGAATGAACGTAAACGAGGTGACCTTGTTACATAACTACCAACTTCACCATTTCCGAAAGAGAGAATGTTAATGTGAAGTTGGCTGGCATGTACGTAACACTTTAGCCATTCACAGACGCTGCTGCAAGTGTACAAGGATAGGCATGTCGACACAGTGGAATGTGAAGAATGAGAAGCGGAATATGTGAAATGTGAAGGCAACTGTGGCGTTTTTCTTATTTGTAAAAAAAAAAACTACTTTCACTCTCTCTTACATAAAAAGTAGAGATAATGGAAAATTGCGAAAAAATTTTGAGCCAAAATATCTTCTATAACACTCTCAATAGTTTATTCTTTCGTGATTGGATGAACGAGGTTTTGACTCGGCTAAGTTGTTTACAGGCCAATCACGAACGTTCTGCCTTATAGTATCAAAACCCTCATTGGACCAGTGAAATGGAGTAGTAGCTTCGTACATACATGGCCGCCAATGAAGAAAGAGAACAGTCGGGCATGTGAACAGTACGTTGAATCCTAGAAAACAGTCAATTTTTCCTGCGATAAACCATCATCTCTAAAAATAAGTTAAGTGGTACGAAGGGGCCAAAATTAGCGTCATTGTCTGGCGAAACGCTTGACTTCACTGTCTAATATATTTACATTCGAGCCAGTGTCATTTATTTATCGGTTTCTGCGACAATGATGACCCATATTACCTCTAGATTTGGTGAGACGTGATTGGGCTATCTTATCGTTACTTGTTTCCGAGTGATTCAAAGCCGCGAAAGGCATGTCAAACGAACTGCATTCGAATGACAAGAGCAACACAAACGCACATTTGTTTGTAGTCTATACTGTTTTCAACAAATAACGCAAATTTAAGAGATCTAAGGTGATACGGCTACAGTTGGAATACATGGTGTACAGAGCCACACTGAAAAACTGATTGTGCAAACCTGCTTGAGCAAAACTGATTGTGCAGAACTGCTTGGGCAAAACTGCTTGGGAAAAACTGTTCAAGGAAAACCGCTTGGGAAAAGCTGCTCGGATAAAACTACCCTCAGTGCAGGATCAAACCCCCGACATCCGGAAAATTAAGACGCTTCACAGCATCACCACACGCGCTCTGTCCCTACAGGGATAGAAGTTCCAACGGATTGGAGTTGAGTTGAGAGATTTGGGAGGTTCTTAACGAGGTCTTGAGAGCCGATGAGAGTGAAATGAGGTGAAAATGAAGCAGCGCCGGAATACAAGGGCGGGAGAAACGGGATATCCCCAACAAAACCCGCCAACCAGCAGCATCGTCCGGCATGATTCCCACTTGCGAAAATTCGGAGTGACCCGGTCGGGGATTGAACCCGGCTCGCCTTGGTGGGAAGTGAGCAGTCTAACCGCTCATTCACCGCGGCCCCTCAATGGATTAGATTCACGGAACAACTCTGGCTAAGCTACAGGCAAGCAAGTTGTCTACCTTTCAGGCACCAAACCCTCTACTTTTTGTTATTTAGGATTTTAATAAATCTAATTTTTATTTCGTAAACTAAATTACTATAGGCAGTTTGTATTAATTGTGCTGACATTACAGCTGGGCTTCATTACAGCTAGTAAATACGACAGGTGCATGCACACGTAATAATTGACAATAAAATGGGTTCTATGGTGGAGGAGGAACTTCAAATTTATTAGCGAAGTATCTATAAACAATTATGCAACGGGAGCCAATCGAACCGTGTTCCTGGACTCCTAAGGCTGGCAGATTTCTGGGATCGGCGGCAGCACTCCCATACACGCAAACATCTAGTCAGTTGGTCCTGGTGGTAAGAACAGGCCTAGTTCTCGGTGTCACGGCGTGTTTATGACGCAGAGACGTCTCGATCTCAACGCCACGCGGAGAGGAGAATCGCAGGTGTATCGGCATTATATAACAATAATAATGATCGAATGTGTTTTGGAATTATTTTCCTGGCTTGTGTATCAACGTCGTGGTTATTTGTGCCTTTGGGTTTGCTGCATTTTGAAGGTATGCCCATGAACTATAATAATCTTAAACTAAGAGTGTTTTTTTTTCTACGAAAAGAGTAAGTTAAAATGTAATTAACAAGGGGAAAAATTTTACGTTACTTTGACTTGACGATAAATAGCCCGTTGCGGGAAATCTCTTGCAGAACGTAGTTGTAAATTTAATTGCATATCTTTGTTTTTAAGTCAAAATCTGGATTATTAAAACAGTTGACAACCTAAGCGTCGTTACAGCGGTCAGTATAACTCCATCCTGCGCGAAAGTCTCCTATCCTCCATTTACTCATCAAACTTTCTAGATCACTTTTAATGGATGTCTACAACCCTCGGAAAACAATCAAGCATACCTAAAATTTTACATTTTTAAACAAGAATATCATAGAAAATTTTTCACTTATTTTTCTCTTAATTTAATGTGTATGAACTATAAACGTATTCGACTCCTCGAGTTGAATTCAGAGTTAAGAGTTTTTTTTTTAGTGACGTATATCCCGAAAACGATTTTATTATGGTTCTTTTACAGCTCGACTTATGATTATTTTATACATAATGGAGTTGGCTGCAAGTCAATAATAAACTTGTAATAACATTGTTACTGACTTGTAACCTAGAGATCAAGTGAGACGATGTAGTGGTAAATCACTGGATTCACATTCGGGAAGACCTGGGTTCGATTCGCGGTCCATCCACCCTGATTTCTGTTTTCCAATAATTTTTTTTTTTTAATAACTTTTGACAAATGGTTGGTTCCTTAATGCAGGCCATGCCGATTAATTTCCCGTTCTCGCTTCTCTGAGCAAATTGCTCCGTCTCTGATGATCTCCCTGTCGACGAGACGAACCTCGCAACCAAGGAAACGTAATTTTTTTCCCCGCTGCACTGCAGCTAATTAACTAATGCCAGTGGTTTGATAATAAATGTATACATGTATGAATCTAACGCAATGGAGACCAACTTGTGTAGATGTTGCAGCAGCCAGCTGCGGGCCTTCAAACCTTCACCTCCACACGCCAGAGAAAGCGTTCGAAGTGGCCTGACTGAGCAGCAATGCACGCTTCACAGCGTTCGCCTCACGGGCTGCCGCACACTTTCAAAAGTTTCACGAGTGCATCGAATTGCGCTGGCAAGCGACGATAGGGCGCTCGCGAGGAATTCGTACATGAGTAACTGCAGTTGCATAAACAAGCTGGCAGAGGCGAGTGACGTCAACTCCTGGGGACCTACACGCCGAGATCGTGGAGATGACGGTGTTATGGTGTGGTCAGGCCTTAGCTGAACGGCTTGCCTGATAACACCTTCAAACATTAAACCTGCAAACGAGAGGGATTGCAACGCCACAATTTGGTCGTCGATCCTTGCGAAACAAGACAGTTGCAGAAATCCCCTCCACCGGTCACTGAGCGGGGCCGCAGAACCACGCGTTTGATATAGGCCGGCGTCTGTCTGCAGTCGTCTGTCTTTCATATTTAGTCCTTTGGGTGAACCGACCAGCGAAACTGACCAGGAATATGGGGTGTGTCCGATCGGCGTTAACCGTCTCATAGAATCAGCCTCCGGCAACATTGACAAGGTGATGACGTTCCAGTTAGGGTTAATTTAAAATGGCGTGAGTTAAGTATAATGAATAATAATAATAAATTCAATGTAAAGCTCCCCCCGGTCAATGGTAACATAAATAGTTATTTTAAAAGCTTAATGTTAATACAACACATATTATATTTGTTGTGCTCTACCGAAGTCATTGAGTGATTATTGAGTTACGCCCCCAACATACTTTCATGTACGAATTGGCTGAAAAGCTAGTTCGTAACAACGGGCAAGTCCCCGCAAGCTGCACCTGTCTCTTCAAATACCTTACAAGTTGTTCGAGACATTCGCTTCGAAAATACCTTCTGTGATGGCACGCCGATATCACATACGACAAATCAGTTTACATCCTCTTTAGCGCCATATATAACGTAGTCTGTGGGCTGACCAAGGCAGGTAGCGGACATGTTCTCTGTTGAAAGTGTCTCACTTCCGGGAATATAGTCTACTAGAGGTTTCTTCATACTTTCGGAATGAAACCTTTAAAAAATTACCCCATGCATGACGTGTTTGGTTTTTTTCTTAAATATGTCATGTATTACAAGCGTTTTATACGTCTGTTAACATAAAATTATCTTATTTTTGATTAAATTGAACTTTTACTTATATTTTGTGCGTAAATTATAATATCTCATTTGTAATTAATAACGGATAAAAACAGTGAGAAAATAGGTGAGTTGGTAATGACTAGTAAGAAATAGTTCTTATGCAAAGCTTTATTATACTTTGTGCGCACGAATGCGGTGCGCTGTCCCTTTAGTGTAATTTTCTAGACTCTGTTAATATTTATTTGTCCGAGGCGGAGGAATATCCTGAGAGTAGACCTTCAGCAGGTCTTCAGAAAAGTTGGAAGTAATCGTGAATGGACTATACTCTCTGTACTGAATGTTCTTTAACATTCTAGATTATGTTTTACACACGCAACTTTTGTTTGTCGTAGTACTGTCTTTGCTTTTTTTCTCTGCGTATACAAGTTTGCTCAGGATATTTGCTGGCATGTAGAATATTTATCAAAAAGAGAAGCGAGGAGTCCCAATTTTCTACCGCACATGGGTGTACCTGGCATTAGGATAGTTCGTTTGTTCGGCCAGCCCGTTCATAGTTGCATTTGCACCATTACACGTGTTTTTATAGCACGATTTTATGTAGTTCGGGGCAAAGACATCGAGTAGTTTATTTTTTGTCACAGGACTCGCACATTGTGCGAGTCGACAACTGAGTATTTTCGCTCAGTCGCATCATTTCCCTTAACTCAGAATTCCTGAATGGATATATTTCTTGTTAATTTGAGATATATTTATATTTAGTTACACAGGATATACGAAAAGTCTTTCCCTAATTACAAACATTATTTATATCCACTATATGTAAGGTAGAGATGTAAAAACTGGTGCTAAAATGTTGGAAAACTAACCAAGTTTTTNGTCCCCGCAAGCTGCACCTGTCTCTTCAAATACCTTACAAGTTGTTCGAGACATTCGCTTCGAAAATACCTTCTGTTACGGCACGCCGATATCACATATGACAAATCAATTTACATCCTCTTTAGCGCCATATATAACGTAGTCTGTGGGCTGACCAAGGCAGGTAGCGGACATGTTCTCTGTTNTTTACATCCTCTTTAGCGCCATATATAACGTAGTCTGTGGGCTGACCAAGGCAGGTAGCGGACATGTTCTCTGTTGCAAGTGTCCCACTTCCGGGAATATAGCCTACTCGCGGTTTCTTCATACTTTCTGAATGAAACCTTTAAAAAATTACCCCATGCATTACGTGTTTGGTTTTTTTCTTAAATACGTCATGTATTACAAGCGTTTTATACGTCTGTTAACATAAAATTATCTTATTTTTGATTAAATTGAACTTTTACTTATATTTTGTGCGTAAATTATAATATCTCATTTGTTATTAATAACGGATAAAAACAGTGAGAAAATAGGTGAGTTGGTAATGACTAGTAAGAAATAGTTCTTATACAAAGCTTTATTATACTGAGTGCGCACGAATGCGGTGCGCTGTCCCTTTAGTGTAATTTTCTAGACTCTGTTAATATTTATTTGTCCGAGGCGGAGGAATATCCTGAGAGTAGACCTTCAGCAGGTCTTCAGAAAAGTTGGAAGTAATCGTGAATGGACTATACTCTCTGTACTGAATGTTCTTTAACATTCTAGATTATGTTTTACACACGCAACTTTTGTTTGTCGTAGTACTGTCTTTGCTTTTTTTCTCTGCGTATACAAGTTTGCTCAGGATATTTGCTGGCATGTAGAATATTTATCAAAAAGAGAAGCGAGGAGTCCCAATTTTCTACCGCACATGGGTGTACCTGGCATTAGGATAGTTCGTTTGTTCGGCCAGCCCGTTCATAGTTGCATTTGCACCATTACACGTGTTTTTATCGCACGATTTTATGTAGTTCGGGGCAAAGACATCGAGTAGTTTATTTTTTGTCACAGGACTCGCACATTGTGCGAGTCGACAACTAAGTATTTTCACGCAGTCGCATCATCTACCTTAACTCAGAATTCCTGAATGGATATTTTTTCTAGTTAATTTGAGATATATTTATATTTAGTTATAAAGGATATACGAAACGTCTTTCCCTAATTACAAACCTTATTTATATCCACTATATGTAAGGTAGAGATGTAAAAACTGGTGCTAAAATGTTGGAAAACTAACCAAGTTTTTTGTTCTAGGTTTAAGTAGCGTGGCTGTAGTGTCGCAGTTGCAGCGTCCAGGAAACCGAACATGTTCACAGATCAGGGAAAAGCTCAGTGTGTCCTCTGGTAGCTAGAGACCCTGTCATCAATAACAGTGCAGAGGAACCTTCAGACAACGCATGGAAAGATGCCGCCCGATGTCAAGAGCATTAAGCCGTGGTATGACGAAGTTCAAGAACACGTGATCTGTAGCTGACTTACCGAGAACTGGCCGACTATCAACCTTAGCTGAAAGGGTGGTGGAAGCAGCGAGACAGCCTTTTGCGCGAAAGTCTCAAGAAGTCAGTGTGTAGGGCCTCACGTGAACTACAGATGCCGAAGAGTTCTCTTCGTGATATCTTACACAAACGTATATTGTTCCGTGCATACAAAGCGCAAATTGTTCAGGCTTTGTCGCCCGATGACGCCACGCGTCGTTATGACTTTGCAATCGAAATGTTGTCACGTATTGAGGTCGATAATGGCTATCTCAAGCGTGTTGCTTTTGTTGAAGAGGCGACCCTGTTTTGTCAGTGGTTTAGCGAACAGGCTTAACGTGCGTGTTTGGGGTTCAGAGCCCCTTGGTGAGGTGTCAGTGTACTAGAGGCAGCCCAAAGGCGAAATCTTGGTGCGCGCTTTTGCAGGACCAAATTATCGGACCATTCTATTCCGCTGAGTGCACCATCGCATCTCCAGTGTATCTGGACGTTTTGCAATTGTTTGGTGTTCCTTCAGTTGCTTGAGAATCATCCAGATGTCGTTTTTCAACAAGACGGTGCACCGCCTCACTGGGGTTTGGAGGTTCGTGCCTATCTCGATACGACTTTCTCTGAACGATGGAGTGGTCGTGATGGCCCGACAGCTTGGCCTCCACGCTCTTCTTACATAACCCCATTAGATTTTTTTCTGTGTTCTCGCGGTCGATAAGACGTTAAGGCCAAGGGGCCCATGAGTGGCCACAGGTAGAATTCGTTAGCGTAGCTCCTGTTGTCGACACTTGGAAGTGAAACTGGGAAAACTCTTGAGCTAGTTCAGCCTTCCGACGAGAGATGGCGACAGCAAAACATGTCCCCACTTTTTTGCCTGCCGGTAGATTATAACGGAAAGCGAACCCCGGGAAAGAAGGAAAAAAAAGGGGATAGAGGGAAAATCCAGCTTACCCCCTGGGGCGACACAAATAGCTTTCATTCCTTCTTACCACACTTACTTGCATTTCCATCCTTGTCACTGTCACAACTCAAACTTCAGAAAGGAAAGCAGTGCGACTGGCCAAGCCGCTAGATCTAGTTGAGTCACCGGTGTGATTGATTAGATACATTACAATAAGTGAGTTGTGTTCTATCTAAATCTTTCTTTATAAGTTATATTATAAAAAATGAGGAGCATGATACCAAGTTAAATTGCGTTTTTTGCGGGAAGCGATGAGTTATCCTTCAAACGATACACATTCAGACAGTTGTAGCCCACGGTCTTGTTTATTCTTTTACGAGACTTTTCAGTATTTATTTCTTTTGACTTTTCCACATTAGAAAAATTATAATTAAAGGTAATTAAGCTACGTTTATTAAAACCAATACTAATACTATACTGTAATAACACAATTATTTACCCAAAGTTTTTAATTGGTAATATGACGCTGTTGGCAAAGTACCCTTGTTTATGGTCAAACTGCATTAGTGTATTTTTTCAAATACTTATATATGGGTCAGTAACGGCATACTAATGTCAGAAATGAGAAAATGTTGTTATTTTTATTTGAATTTAACAATTTTATTTTAAACAGGTTGCTTTAATAAAATATTATATTTGGGGTTGCCTAGGGCAACACCCGATTGGGGAACGTGCCCGGAGTTAGTGTACTAAACATTGAATTACAATGCAAGGAATTAATCAAACTGAACTAGGGGATGTTAGCATGAGTACTCGCAGACTTCTATGGGAGGTATGTTCAAGTTGGCAAGTAGCCATTACGCAGGAACAAACTAAAAATGAAAGACAATTTCATTGTATAAGGAACACAGAACTAGACTTCATGTCACACAAAATAAATTTTAGCCGCAAACTACTTTTTTTTTAGATTTCTCTAACATTCCTTCCACAATTCCTTCCACTTCTTTTGAGAAATTCTTCGTTTTCGTTTTATAGTTTTGGTTTCAGAGTATGTCTCTATTTATTGACAATTTTTAATTCTACAAAATTTACATTTTACAATTTTTTAAGTAGTTCTGTACTTAATTTTCAATATGTGTTATTTGCTACTTGTAAAATGCCAGGAACATACTATTTTATTAATACGTTTCTGCTTTTTCGCAACCAGCAAATAACACTTAGTAAAAATTAGATACAAAAATATTTAACAACTTTTAAAATGTAAGTGTTCCATAATAAAAAATTTGCAGTAATTTTTCAGAAATTGAAATTATGACACGAAAACGAATAATTTCTGTACAATAGGTGAAGCCGAGCGTTTGCAGCCAACACAACGCCTTTCTTTTAGGTCATCCCAAACGTTTGTTGTTCGCGGAGTATTATCTGTTCTGCGAACACCATTTTTGAATCAACCTTGCAAAAATCATCTCATATACAGATGACGTGTTTGGTTGTTTTCTAAATATGTCAAGTATCACAAGTGTTTTATACTTCTGTTAACATAAAAGTATTTTATTTGTGGTTGAATTGTACTTTTACTTATATTTTATCTCTAACTTATAATATTCCGTTTATAAATAATAATAATAAAGAGAGAAAATTGGTTTGTTGGTAACGCCTAGTAAGAAATATTTCTCATGCAAAATATTTTTCAATTCAGTGCGCACATATGTGGTGCGTCGTCCTTTAGTGTAATTTTCTAGACCTAGTTTAGCTTTGTTTGCATGAGGCGGAGGAATAACCTGAAAGTAGAACTTCAGCAATGCTTCAGAAGAGTTAGAAGTAACCAGCGCTATATTTCGTGGTGCGACTGTGTTGCCGATCCCCAGGTTCATACTGAACCAACTTAACTTACCGTAACGTAGTCATCTGAGCAATGCCTACCCTAAGCCACGTAACTATAATTGCTTGTTACAACCCATAAGTTTCTATATGCGCGTATCATTAAAATATTTTCTTCCTGTTTGTGTTAGGTTGACAATGGCCTCTTCAAATTTCAAAAAGTAAAATTATTGTTACAGTTGATAACTATATTTTGACCCATTTTTACTACTTTGTGAATGGCTGAAATTATATCCTTTATTAAATTTCTCACGATTTACAAAATTATTAGGTAAAAATTTACGGTAGCTTGAAATATTGTTTTATTGATTTTTATAAACTAGAAAGTGATAACGAGTAGAAAATTTTTATACGTGTGGCATATCATTACCTCAAAAATAATTTAGATAAAGATTTAAAAATTAATGAGCAATAATTTTTTTTACTACAACATCTGTAGAGCTGTAATACCAGATTCGTAAATCAGTAGAAAGTAGCTATTTGCAATTCAGAAAGGTAAACATTGTTTTAAGTGACGGGCGACCTTCGTGCCACTAGCTGGCTGTGAGGGGGAGTGCGCGGAGCAGTGAAATATAAATTTCCTCACAGTGATATGAGGCTACGAGCCCAGCTCTCCTCCGCTGTAATCAGCGTGGCCACAGACGTTTTACAACCTCGGCGACAACATAACTATAGTCTATTCGCGGTGTATTCATACTTCTTGAATAAAACCTTTGAAAAATCACCCCATGACTGACGTGTTTGGTTATTTCCTAAATATGCCTTGCATCACAAGTTTTGTATACTTGTGTTAACATAAAAGTGCCTATATTTTTGGTTAAATAACACTTTCACATATATTTTATTTATAAATTATAATATTTCATTTAAAACATTGAGAAATAGGGCGCGTTGGTAATGCCTACAAAGAAATAGTTCTTACGCAATATTGTATTATACTGAATGCGTACGAATGCGGTGCACTGTCCCTTTGGTGTAATTTTCTAGACTAGGTTATGTTTTCTTAGCATGTGGCGGAGGGATATCTTGGAAGTAGAACTTTTACAGGGCTTCAGAAAAGCGTGAAGGAACAGCGAATATACTATAAATTACAGACGTTAGTGATGACAATATCCTGCCATATGTGACCACAATTTAGACACACGATCCGATGTCGTAATTCAAGCTGTAGCACTCACCTCACTGCAAACCAGGCCTTCCACAAGATAAACCTCTGTGCCACTCAGGACTGCTTCAAAATACATTCTTTTATAGTTCACTTGATTCCTGCAACTTTCACATCTATACATACAGTGTAGATGATTTTGTTTTTGCGTTGCTACATGATCTTTTTGTTTTGCAATAATAGTACTTATTTTTTGCTAAGCTTACATTATAAATTCGTTATTTTCTTTCAACCTTGTGAATTTATAATAATAATATTGACCGAAATTAAAAAATACGCAAAATATGCATTTTTTAATGTAATTTTATACAAAAGAATTTATTTTCTCTCATCCTAGTTCCAAGCGATTTGTGTTTCCCTAACCCTCTCAAAGATTTCTCTTATGTCACCATGGTCATGTGTTTTAATAGGAGGTGCATTTCTTCTCTTCACTGTAACCGAATTCGTCACATTCTTAGGCAATCTATTTTCACTCATACGACATAGGTTTTCATGCATTATTTTGCTTTAACAGTATCAACTGTTGTGTTGTCTATAGGTATATCCAATTTCTCTCATTTTTTCCTCCCATTTTACTTTATTTAGTGTCAAACTTCAACAATATCTAGATGATTTCATCTCCATCAATAATCTTAATCTGTTCAATTAAATCGAATACTTTAGCTCCGTGCGTCGTATTGTTATCAAGGATAGCGCTATATATCCTGATTTTAGTTTCTTTTCTAATTTGTGTCTTCCGTAATACCTCATTTAACTGATCTGTTATTCGTCTTCCTTGACCAGTGTGGCTTGTCGCTTCAGTTTTGTTGGAACCATCGTTAGTAGTATGGCCCCCGAAAATTTACAAGCGTCAAAGGGCTTAATTACTACTCGGTCAATTGCCAAAATATGCCTCCGGCGACTAAATACTCAGATTGCTCCATGTTAGTGGCAGAACACCGCTCCTGGTATTCATTGTAAATCTTTCTAACCATTTAACGCATATCATTCTCATTCTCAGTAAAAATAACCTGGTCATTGACCAAGTGTAAGGTAAAGAACTTATCATCGATATGAACACCCATACTTTGACGAGTGCGTCCCCAACGTCATATTAAGGTCGAGTATCTTGAACCATGTCGGGGCTAGTGCACAGATATATATATAATACCATTTGTAATGGCAAAAGCTTGAAATAATTATGCTCCTGTTTCGATAGTGCAAGTGACGCCGTTACACCGCAGAATACACGATCAGTCTGAAAAGCACCAACAAACTCCGCCTGCATATTATTTATGAAAAATTACGTCGAATACATAATGCGAAATATGGTCTACGATTGCTTCGTAAGGATGGCACGCGCTTTTGAAGGCGGAACTGACACACGTTTATTGTAAATTGTTTAGAAAATATGTGTAATGGAACAACGGCATCCAAGATAATTTTAATCGAACGGATACCAGCAATCACGGCGGAAACCGGTCGCTGCCACCACATCGTGGCATTGAGAAATTAAGGGTTGCGACCTCGTTGCCGCATAATTTTATATTTATCTACTCTATTACGTTATTTGTAATTGCAGGCCACAATTTACAAAAGAGGATGCTGTTACAGGCTGTTGCAAAATAAATGAAAAACATACGAGTCACCGATTTCCGGTTCATTATTATATTATGAAATTTATTAACACAAAACAAATCGCTACCAGATGACCTTCCAGTTCTAAACCAGTTTTTCTCTTCTTAACCCACTACGAGAGGTTCTGCTCACTTCTTAATAACACTCGCCACTCTGCATTTCACTCTGTTTCCTTCCTGGTTGTCTTTGTTTAAATGGGGTGATTTCTTTCCCATATCTTAAAGGAAATATTGCCCACTGACGCAGACGTATTGGCGTTAAAACACACGGCCATGTCCCCGACACATGCACACCCCGATTTTTTTTAAAGACGATAAAAAATAAATAGACGTGAATTGCAATATTAGCATTGATGTACATATACGCCTGGGGTTGTGCAATCACGGCGAGGCCCCGGCACTTTGCGTTCGGCGCTTGAGCTCTGCACCCCTGGGTTGGGCAGACAGGCGGGGCTACACGTCGGACGAGGTCACTCAGTGGTCAACATTTGGGCTCGAATTCCGGAGCACCTGGTTTTACAAGCAAATCTCGGTAAGTACACGCCAAGCAGTAGCTCACGGCATTAGTTTATGTTATTTTTTCATCTGCGCAACTTAGTTAGTATTCGTTATTACGGCTGCAAAAAAACAGAAGAATTTTGTATCTGACATCAAATTAGTCAAAAAATATAAAGTGCAATAATTTTTTTTTACTTCAGGAAAATGTTTTCACATACAATGCGTACAAGTTGAACAATGTTTGGTACAATTATAAAATAATTAATTTTTTTGGGGTCCAGCACCGTTAACGTCTCATCTATAGTGAGGTCATTACAGACGGAGCAAGTTGCTCAGATAAACTGGAACGGGGAAGGAATCGGCCATGATATGTAGTAAGGAATTATCTCAGCATTTAAAACTCTTAATGAGGATACAATTTAACCAACTTTCTTTACGTTCGTAAAAATGCGAATGGTAAATCTTTGCATGTTCGGTGAAAATGTGTGAAAACATCAGACATATTTTCTTTTCGTAGTGTTTCACTGGAGGAAAAAACACGTAATAAAAAAGGTGTAGAAATTCTGATTAGGATTCCAAAACGAAGTATTCTCTAACCTAATATAAACTTTGTTCCCTTAACATTTTCTTATCAACATCTAAATTAAAATATTTGTTTACGTGAGTATGGCGTTTATGTAATATTTAATGTAGTGCGGTGTGTTTTCTTTCTTTATATTATTATGTTTCCACAAAAATTTTCGTCACTATATACGAATAGTTTATGCAGAGTACGGGCTATTTTATTTTGAAATGTAGTGGCTATAGAGAACGAATATGTTGCAAGTATGATGATATCGATCGTTGCAAAATAACAGCACTGTTGTCTTTTGTCTAATTTCTGGCACTAAGGCCAGTTGTAGGGAACATTACTGTGGCGAATGAGTAATCGGTTTCTGAACTTGGTAAACCTGTGTCTCAACGACAACAACAATGATACCAACTACTGCATGATGAAACGAAAAATCACTCTCACAATGGTACGTGCGGAGATAACCAAATTGAAAAATACCTTCAGAAACACAGACAAAAGTATTAAATCTCCTTCAAATCATATTACGACGCTAATTTGAGGAAATGATATTACAAAAAGTTTTATGCGTTTTTTGACAGTAATAGCCACATACATTGAATAGAAAGATTATTTTTGCCTGCACTCATTCTTTGGAAACATTGTATGGCGATCAGCACACGCTTTTGTTTTCTGATTCCGGGTGAAGATTTTAGAAAGAAAGTTATGCACAATTACTCATTTCCGGCTAAAAAGATCTCTTGGGAATACCAGTCTCTGAAGCATTTTCTAAGACAGCAGGAAGACAGCTGTGCCGAATCAATATTCGCACTTCAGCAACTCTCTCCGTTTCGTGACATGGATGAATGCTCACTTCCTAGTCCATCTTCTAACTATTCATTTCTCTTCTAAGAACCATGAAATCAATTTACTAGCCTCTCCCTGTACCACTGGTACTGTGCACTAATTCAATTACCAACTGATCACTATTAGAAAATACGAAATTTGAACGATAAATTCAACCAAACCCAGATGTAAATTCAACTGACTGGATGATATAAAAAAAAACTGTGTTTTTGCCGTGAAACGACACTCTATAATAACGAAACCACTCGTAAAAATTCTTTGTATAGAGCTTTTAAATCTAGGCCCACTTTTTGTAAACTAGTATAGCTCCAATATGAATGAACTAGTATTCGAACTTAGGATCCAATTGGTTTAATACACAACGGTGAATGGTAAAACTGTTTTTCAAGATTTATAATAATGAACGATGCTAAGAAGTTAAAGAAAGAATTTTACACATGAAGCTATATTTGGCTATATTACAACAGTACAAAAGTACAGAGTTTGGTATTAAATACTATCATCGCGGTATATTTCAGCAAGCAGTGGAATTACTAATGCCACGAGTTCTGATCTTGAAGAATACATACCACAAGTGCCAGTTAAGTTTTACGTCCCACGGTTGTCCACACTAAAACTAAAAGAACACGGGAACCCGTATTTAAAGTAGTCCTCAAAACAAGTGGTTCGCGATGTGATACCCAAGTTGCGAGTCGTGTCGTGGGTAGGTCTTGTCACCACATGCTCACGCCGCCTAACGATAACATGCATCGCAGACATGTATACCAGAAATACTCGCGCAGTATTATAGACTAGTCTGCATGAATCGTCAACCGAAAGACGTAGGAAAACACACATTCTGGTGCGAAATTAACGTTAAGTATAACTCGCTGTTCAGTGCTTTGTAGATTCCTTGGTTCAATCGTGAAAATTTCCGCAAATCCCTGAACACCGCTAAGTCGAAATATTAATCAATACACTCCGCTTAATTTTGTCTACGAAAAAAACATAAAGCTCGCGCTTCTTAGAAGAGGCCATTTTTTTTTAAAGACCTCGTGTAAGTGACAAACAGTAATTTGGAGTTCGTCAACACAGAAAGATCAGTTTTTCCAAACTGCTATGCCTGAAAATATGCTGTAATTTACCGGACACTTTTGACTTTGGCGCCATTGATTCTGTGTCTCGCTAACACAAATCAGGAGCTTTTTTTTCTGAAGCTGTGCGCAGAGTTCGGTGTGTTTAGCAGATCGCCAGTCTAAAGATGTAGGCTGTTCACGGTTGACTAAGCACTTTAGCAATTTTTTTTTAATGCCACTGCTTTTAACAGCGTGTATTTTAACGGGCACACTGACTGACATGCGCCCAGTAAAGTAGGTAACGACGGAAGGAAGATAGTTCCATATATTAACGTTGAATTATGAAACGTAAAATATGAAATTGTTATTTTTGTTTTTTGTTTGTTTTAATACATGCAAGTGTAAAAATGAGCAAACTGGTAAATGTTTGCTTTGTTAATAGTTTGACAGTTTCACTTGACCGGCGCTTGAACAAAGTGCTGAGACCCGTGACATTGTTAATTTTACGTACAATGGAAGAACACACAGTATGCATGCAAGCAGATCTTAAGCACGGCTTTCAAAATTACTCAGTTTACCGTGAGCAGTCTATAGTCCATTCACAGGTTACCTCCAACTTTTCAGAAGCTACTGCTTCTGGAAGTTCTACTTCCAGAATATTCCTCCGCCACATGCAAACAAATCTCAAACCAAGGGACAACGTACAGCATTCGTGCGCACTCAGTGTAATAATATTTTGCGTACGAACTATTTCTTATATTACCAACACTCCTGTTTTGTCTATATTTCTATGCATATTGATTATAAATGAAATATCGTTATTTCATAAATAAAATGTTATCAAACGTTTAATTTAACCAAGATACAGATACGCTTATGTTAAGGGGGAAGTACCATTGCTATCTTGGATTTACGTATTTTCCTCCATAACTTAATTTTCGGAGTCAATATTTAAAAACCAAGCTTGTCAAGGCATGGAGGACATCTTAACAGTTATTTCGAAATCCCGCTTATTATTCTTACACCACTAGTTTCACATCTGTAACAGTAATCAAACATCACCTAATTATTTAATAATTTCAATCCCACGTGGGAAAATACACGTATAATTGAAACCCTACAAATTTCAAATAATTCGTTAAGTAATCCTCTATGACATGTCTAGCTTTGATTTTTTTTTATTATTTCTGGTCATACATTACCATTACGAAGATTTGTAAGAAAATTCGAAGCTGGAGTGGGTACTACCCCCTTAAGGTTTGTGACAGGCGGGGTGTTTAAGAAACAAACGTGCCATACGTCGGGTGGTCGTTCAATGTTTGATTCGAAACGTGAGAAGAAACTGCGAACGGACTATATAACGGAGACTAGCGTGCAGGCTAGTGCGTTGTGGAGGGCGGAGGGGGACAGTGGAAAGCCGAGCGGAGCAGAGAGAGGAGGACTTACCACTGTAGGCTCGCCCCGCCGACTGCAGCAGCAACACCGCGTGCAGGCACACCAACAGCAGCGCAGGACAGCCGGCCCGCTGCGCAAACACATAAACAACCGAGGTCTCGGTACAAAGAAACACCCTCAAATACGAGGGTAATCCCAAAAATAAGGCCTCCTATTTTTTTTATAAATAACGTTTACTGTCTAAGTTATTTACATCATTTAAAGGTTGAACATAGGTCGCCTATTTTTCATACTCGTTACCGTGAAGTTCGCTCAGTATTCGGTTTTTGAACGCTAAAGGCGTTGAACCGATTGAAATCCATCGCCAATTGAAGGAAGTGTATGGCGAGTCGTGCGTGGATGTCAAAAACGTTCGCAAGTGGTGTAGAGAGTTTACAGCCGGTCGTACTGAAATTCACGACGAACAAAGGAGCGGGAGATCGTCGCGATGGTCGAGAAAACCACGCGTGAAGGTCGGCGGATCACTCTGGATGATCTCTCCATTTTGGTTCCTGCGGTTTCCCGAGGCACCATTCACAGGATTTCAACGGAAAAGTTGAAGTTGCAATATCGGAAGGTGTGCGCAAGATGGGTACCACGAATGAGGTCCAACGCTTCCTTAACAACATGGCGGCGAGCTGGTATGACATGGGCATACAAAAACTGTCACAGCGTCTACAAAAGTGCATCGACCGAAATAGTGATTATGTAGAAAAATAGATAAATGTTCAACCTTTACAATTATGTAACTAATTTCGACAATAAGCGTTTTTCTTATGTATAAAAAATTAGGAGACCTTATTTTTGGATTACCCTCGTAAATACAGCTTTCGGAAACTTTCATTGTTTGTCATTAATAAAACATATCATATGGATTTCTCGTAAAAGACGTTAATACCTATAAACTACTACTATTGACAAAAAAAACGGACGTAAGGTTTATTCTACTCAGGTTGGAAAACTCAATACTTTTAGATAGGCAACTAAAAACCTTCGCCGCCAGGGTACTCTGGTGTCGCATGTGTACCGAATGTTACCGTTTTATGTGAAAGTAAATGGGATATTTGCAATTTTCATAAAATAAATATAATTATGTGATATCCTCCGATTTGTGTTTTGTTAGAACCTGCGCAAATAATAACCTTTCTTATTTGCTTTACAGTGGAAATATAATTAAGTATTTTCACATGTTGCTTAACATTCTGTCGTAGACTAAATTTAGCAAGATGTTGGCTTACATAATTACTATATTTAAATATAACAACTGAATTGGGAAAATTTTTGTGAAATGATTTGAATATTATTTTTGGGGTTATCCCGCGCAGTTTACTTAAGGTAAAGGATAAAAGCAGAAAATTCCTCTTAATGATGGCTATACTTATTTCCCACTTAAATTAGTAACGTTTGTTCGTTGAAATAAGCTTGCTCATGACAGCTCAATGTCAAACACAGTTATATTTTTGCTGTTTTCTCTTGTAAACACCANCGTTGAAATAAGCTTGCTCATGACAGCTCAATGTCAAACACAGTTATATTTTTGCTGTTTTCTCTTGTAAACACCACTGTGGAGGGTGCGAATAACAGTTACGAAGTGAAGTTAGTGCTTAAAATGTTGGGCTGGGGTAAGTATGCAGGCCTATTAGAATTCCTGCTTAGCGCGAACTTTTGCACATACATAAACAGCATTTCTCCATTTATCACCAGGTTAAAAGTTACTTTTTTTTTGTTTTGGAACACCAGCGGCGGAAATTTTCCTTATGCCAAACTCTCCCGCAAGAAATTTTGTTTTGTTCCTAGCCTGAGTAGACTAAACCGCAACAAAGACAAGGATACAACAGCAGGTCAAGAAAAAAATCTTCATATAAACGGTTTGATGGTTAAAGCCTTTCTGCACTCTAAGATATAGTTCGGAAATTTACCACATCCATTACATGAAATACGTTACAATTTTTATCATCTAGTTTAAATCTAAAAAATTTACATTCTAATTTATTTTAAAAATATTTTTGTATTTCGATTTTTTTAGTGATATCTCTATCACTAAGATTAAATGCATCACACTGAATAGCTAAATTTATTTTTAAAAACGTAAATCAATTATATAATTATCTATTTTATATAGTTTAATAGGATTTAAATGTATAATTACTTTAATTACTCAGCGAATTGTGTATTGTTCTTTAGATTTTGTTACTATATTTAAATTTGAATTCATTATTTCCACGAAACATCGATTCAGAAGGGCGTAACTTTTCTCTTGTAGAATAATAAATTGTTTTAGTTCCGCGAGTTTTAGTTTTGAAACAGCCAAATGGGTTATTATCATTATCAAACGTACACAGTATAGTCGTGCTGAACACTTCCGTATTTGTATACTAACGTATGGTAAACTGCCCCACACTACGTATAGGTTAAAAACTTCCATTACCTGTTAAGAAGTTTACCAGAAAAATTGCTTACAGCGTGGGTTTTATACGTTGAACGATTTAAGCTGTGTCTCGGCTACCTTTCACAGTATCGCTTTAAAACAAAATAAAACACTTTGTGTCCTCTGAGGAGAAGAACCACGCTAAAAGAGAGCAAGTTGAAGTAAATAATAGGATTATGTGATCTTGTTTTTTTATCGAGTCCATAAACTTTAATTTACCTGCAATTTTCAGGGCATTAAAATTTGTGCAAAAAAATATTTTTTGTAGAAATGTGGCTTAGGTAAAGATGGATAAAGTGTTTTTTGTTTGAAAGCGATATCGTGGAAGGTGGCTGAGACATGCCTCAAATCATTTAACATGGCCGATCCAGCACTAGACAGCAGCGTTAAGTGTTTATTGAAGTCTTAGTAATGGCGTGTTTCAATTTCTTAGAATTCCAATTCTCGATTCACCAGCAGTAAGAGTTCTACTTTGACTATCTTGACTTTCAATATTATTTCAAAGTATAAATATGTGAACAGAATTCTAAGAAATATTCTTCGTGGCATTGGAACAACATGCACCATTATTTTGAGCTGTATCCTAACGTAAGCTATTTAATCTTAAGATTTTTGCGAACAAATTTAATGTAAATCCCTATTGCTCTTTAATTCATTTTGGAAAATTAGTTTCCCTCCGGTGTTGTATTTTTCCGGACTTTTATTTAATATCCCAAAAAAAAATTCCATCTGCTAAAAATGTAGAAAATACGTAATTTTATAATTTTGAACGCCCTTGAGCCGTAACGTTGAATTCGAGGTGGGCTCCGAACTGCTTGGGAACATCGCTGAAACACACGTCTTCCGGGCCACAACATGCTTAATTCATACGTATGCTCTTGCGCTACACCTGCAGTCAAGGTCGGTAATTTTTGTGCCGTAGGAAGGAAAAAAAAAAGCAAGGGCAAAAGTACGTATCTAATAAAATCTTTATAAATATAAAAACATTTTATTTTAAAATACAAATTTTATTAAAATTACAATTTTATTTAAACTATTACATATGTGTGCAGACAACTAAGAGAAAATTGCAACTTATTTCAAGTTACAACATTGCAATAACATGTTTACTAGGTTGGGAAGCCTCCTACTATAATATGGGTATCCATGCCTATAGTGCATTGGCGATAACATANTGTTTACTAGGTTGGGAAGCCTCCTACTATAATATGGGTATCCATGCCTATAGTGCATTGGCGATAACATAAAGCTCTTTAAAATAATTATTTTAAAAAATTACAATATGTTTTTAAAATTAGTGCTTTTCGTGTCCAGTTAATGTCCAAAAGAGGACGCCTTAAATACAACACAAACCTAAATTTATATCTAAAATCAATACACGCAGAAATGACTTATACGGTTAGCAACACAAACCGCGTGGTTGCACAGACTCTAGAGACCACCACGATCGCCTGTGTAACACTATATGAGCATTGCAATGCATGTTCTCAGTAATGCTAACAGTCAGTTTTGACAAGTAAGTATACGCCGTATCTTCTTACTTAAGAAGATTTTGACCATTTTTAGCGACGACTGAAATAAATTTTTCTTTGCACACTGGCGTGATAAAACTGTTCACGGTAAAGTGACCACTATTAATCTCAACTTTTGAAGAAAAAAAATCCGTGCCCATATTCTACAGTGTACATTGGCATGGAGCTTCCAGTTAAGTTGGCAGTTATAAGTTACAATACGAGGGATATATTTAGATTTATGACCATTGAATTCAGTGTTTTTTTTTATACACGTGAGAGTACATTTTGCTAATGTTAATTCTGATCAGATTAGGAACAAAACGAGAGTTCGTATGGGAGAGATTGGCATAGGGAAAATTTCCGTCGCTAGGTGCGCAGTGTTCCAAAGAGGTCACCTATAATTATAATTTTAAACTGCGTGAATAATAGAAGAGAATAATACTTAGATACTTGGTTATTTTATATTTAATTTATGATTATTGCAATTATTTTGTTTTTTAACGTAGAAAATAGAGAAACTCTGGTACATATGCGACACTAGCGCTCACCTCGTGGCGAAAAATTTTAGTTGTCAAACTAAAACCTTGAGCTTCACAACCTGAGTAGAACCAACCTTAACTTTACGTATTAATAACACATTTTAATTCCTAAATATTCCACAGTTTCATATGGATAACGTATGTATAAAGTGATCAGGCTCAATGCAACGCTACTTTTACATTTGACGGTGATATAGCAACATAAAATAAAAGCAGATATTGGGTAGGGTTTCTTAAAGTGGCCAATCAACCACGAACAGCCTTAAGTAAAATGTATCTAAAATTTTCTCGGGTTACGTGATCCATACAAAGATACAAGTTAATCGATACATTGAGCTATAAATAAATACATGTGTTTAAATATTCATAATAAGTAGAAAGAATCAAATGCGGCTATCAGAGGTGATCAGATCAGTTATCCGCGAAACATCTACAGCTGGTCGGAAGCCACTAGCATTACGCTCCAACCAAGTATCGTGAATAATAATACAAATAAATTATTTTACGCGAGTCATTTAGAAACGATTCTTGTTTACGATCTACGCCAGTATCGATTTGAATTATGAATCGTTCAGGGCAGTTTGAAGGCCAGCACGTACGTGTTGTGTGCCCATTCTTATCCCGGAGTTCATTTGACGAAAATTATGCAAGTTTATAAGACGTTGTAGGTGACCATAGTGAGTTTTAAAAACTGTATTCTAATATCAGTTTTCATAGTCAACTATTAAAATAAATTCCAAGTCATCGAATTAATTGCCTTAAATGGCAGGATAATAAAATAACCTATTTTTACATTACATATGCAGCATGATACTGATTTAACTTACGTGATTCGTAGGAGCGGTAAAGGAGACATAATTAAGAATATAAATTTGATAAGCTCATGTCCGAAGGTCCAAACGCTCAAAGTCGGCGTGTATTAAACCGTATTCCGACGCAGCTACCAACAGGTAAACATCACAGAACGATAGATGTAAGTACAGGTGGTATATCTTGCAGGCGTTCTGTGAAATCCGCAGCTGTGTAGTGCGAAGGCAGCATTAGATAGGTAGATAAGTAGGTATATGCTGTTCACACTTAATTGAATATCTTTAGAAGGCATGCTTAAGAACTACTTTTCTCCTCATTTGGTATCCTTCCGCCACGTGTAACATTTACATTGCTGTGAGCCTAATGACTATGCATGCGCCTGCCAGGTGGAAACTTGAAATCGTTAGGAACAATGTGTTACTAATAAGTCATTTCGTACTCTAACGTGTAAGAAAAATACAACAACTCGATTTTTTATAAATTTAAAATCATACTGGCAATATAACGTCAAAACTTAAAAATATTTTACTAATTCGCTGCCAGCTTAACTGGGAGCTCGCAAGTACTCGCACAGTAGTATTTACGCAGTTAAAGGGCAGAGGTTTTTTTTTTAAAGAGCTCAATTTGCCGTGAGCAGCCTATCATTGCACGGCGTCTGCACCCTACCAGCAGGTAACCTGGCCACCGCGAGTTACCACCGTAGACTGGCGCCTGCGCGGAATGGACACTTTGCATGACGTCAAGTACTGCCGCCTGCAATGTCGCCAACCAAGATGGCCGTCGCATGTCAACGTTTGCCTATTCGCAGGCGCCCGTCATACATTTTCGAAACGGATTGACAGCGAAATTCGCATTTTCGGATATTGCTCTACGAAAGGCATAATCGTACATTCTAACGCCCCCACGATTACCACTAGTTAAATTAGAATCATACTGTACAAATGGTCAGCTTTTTATATCCACGTAAACAAAAGACTGACGGAAAAGAGCGTCGCAATCACACAATTACTAATCGAATTTTTGAGCCAGACAATAAATAATACGTACATGACAATGGCTCTATTGGAGACATATCAGCTAAAAAAAACTCGCATTACCATAATTTACAATAACGGTAATTACATTTTGGAAATTATTTCTCTATATTTGAAATACAAGGCAGGTAATTTACCTTTCCGTCTAAAGAGAACGGCACTAATGATGCATACCCAAGCGTAAAATATCTTGTTTAAAACTGCATTTAATATTTATGTTTAATGTTATTGTTTAGCGATATTAATTTTCCTATTGAGAAACTTACAAATTAAAAACCCTACGTTTTACCGTGTTTCACATATGCGATCACCCACCCTGAGAAAAAGACAGGCATGACTGATATTTGTATTAAATACACAACTACATAAGACACAAGTAGTAAAGGATAATTTCACGGAAGCGAAATTTGAAATTATTTTTAATAAGGTAATTTATTTATCAAACTCTTCTAGAATAAAGTTATTAAATTCCACAAAAATGTCTGTGTAGTCATGAGTAATTGAAGATAATACAATTATTTGGAATATATTTATTAAAATGTAGTTGATTATCTCTGACTATACTGCTCATAACTTTGTGCCTCTGTACCTTCCGCCACAGTCATATCCAAGTACATTTTTATAATAATTATTTTTTATGATGCATACGTTTCACACACTGCTTGAAGGCATGCGTTAATCATTTCTAAGTAATTACTTTTAGAGGTGATTATGCATTATAAATAATTCTCACCCAGCGATACGCACTGAGACAAAGTCCCGTGGATAAAGATATATAATTTTCAATAACTAATCATAATGCAATAAAATATTATACTTTGCAGTTCCTGTAGTTTCTCTGTAATGGTTAGCCTAGTATGCTTCATTAAATCCATTAGGCTAAGAATGATTTAGTCACTTCCGCGTAAAATATTTGGAAACAACATTAATTATAAATATCTGAAATCACTAATTTTAAGTTAAAATTATAAATATACTGTGATGGGAGCAACAACGGCAAATTAATGTCTTACCTGTTAGTCACTATGAATACTATTATATTATATTTTTATATGCGGGATCTGAGATAAACTCTGGAATAAAAGCAGACTGCTATACAACTACCCACGTTAATATTTATGTTTTACCTTCAGTTTTAAAATATATCCATTTTTTAATTAGAGGCATGACACAAGGTCACGTGGATATATGAAAGTGAAAATAAAATGTTTCAGTAGCTAACAGAAAGCGAACTAAAGCAACGAACTCACAATTTACATATGCATTCTTAATGAAAAATAATTAACAATATTAAATACCATTTATACTACATTTAAAGGCACAGACACAAATAGTTGACAGTACTTACAGTTTTATTGTAAAACTCCATGGATATACAAAAAAGTTCACTTATCCTAAAACACCACTCCACATGCGAACGCCCCCGACGTGAAACTGCAATTAAAGAGAGCCGCAAAACATCCAATCCTTTTATAGCTTTACGTAAGTATTGGCGCGCAGCTTTTTTCACTCGCCGATTTCATTACTGCTTTTTATTTCTTTTTCTTTTTTCCCTCGGCGGCTGTCGCTTTCCTCGCGACGGTTCTGGCTGGCGGATTATCGCCGGCGCTCGACTGCGACGCTGCACGGGACCTCAGCAGTTTCATCAGCTCCGTCAGTGGCGTGGCTCTCGTGTGTGTTAGCTCACCCCGCCATGTAAGGAGCTTACTGCAGCTAACACCGAGTGGGGTGGCGCATTGGAGCTCGCATTCGGGAGGAAACGGGTTCGATTCCCGGTCCGACCATCCTGGTTTCGGTCCTACGTGGTTTCCCGGAATCACTCTAGGCAAATACTACGAAGGGTCCTTAACAAAGGCCATGGCCGATTAAACTCCCCAGTCCCTCTTCTGTGAGTACCTTGCTCCGTCTCTAATGACCACGCTGTCGACGAGACGCGAAGTCCAACTGCCTACTTACCTGCTGCAGATAACACTTTTCGGTGCCGCGAAAGTATTCTCTGGTGCACCATTAAACACCAGGGCCGCAGCGAGCTGTCCGCCTAGGGAGTCGCCAACCGTTCTTCCGTCTCTCTCCTATCTTTTAGGTGCCGCAGAGGTGTAGTGGTCAGACTACTTGGATCCCACCNGAAAATTATGCAAGTTTATAAGACGTTGTAGGTGACCATAGTGAGTTTTAAAAACTGTATTCTAATATCAGTTTTCATAGTCAACTATTAAAATAAATTCCAAGTCATCGAATTAATTGCCTTAAATGGCAGGATAATAAAATAACCTATTTTTACATTACATATGCAGCATGATACTGATTTAACTTACGTGATTCGTAGGAGCGGTAAAGGAGACATAATTAAGAATATAAATTTGATAAGCTCATGTCCGAAGGTCCAAACGCTCAAAGTCGGCGTGTATTAAACCGTATTCCGACGCAGCTACCAACAGGTAAACATCACAGAACGATAGATGTAAGTACAGGTGGTATATCTTGCAGGCGTTCTGTGAAATCCGCAGCTGTNCAGGTAAACATCACAGAACGATAGATGTAAGTACAGGTGGTATATCTTGCAGGCGTTCTGTGAAATCCGCAGCTGTGTAGTGCGAAGGCAGCATTAGATAGGTAGATAAGTAGGTATATGCTGTTCACACTTAATTGAATATCTTTAGAAGGCATGCTTAAGAACTACTTTTCTCCTCATTTGGTATCCTTCCGCCACGTGTAACATTTACATTGCTGTGAGCCTAATGACTATGCATGCGCCTGCCAGGTGGAAACTTGAAATCGTTAGGAACAATGTGTTACTAATAAGTCATTTCGTACTCTAACGTGTAAGAAAAATACAACAACTCGATTTTTTATAAATTTAAAATCATACTGGCAATATAACGTCAAAACTTAAAAATATTTTACTAATTCGCTGCCAGCTTAACTGGGAGCTCGCAAGTACTCGCACAGTAGT
>NQII01007315.1:61784-85799 GCA_002778355.1 Clitarchus hookeri | reverse complement strand
GGGGGGGGGGGAGGGAGTAATATCCGCTTTAAAATAATATAAAACATTTCCTACTATAAATTTCTAAAATTAGACTTACTGTATAACAAAATGTGATAATTATTACAAAACACTAATGGAAACTTGCAGTCTGTTATTTATAATACTTCTGTTCGCGGGCCATTTGTAATGTTATTTTGTAAAGATAGCCGCAGTTTTCCCATGGTCGCTCTTTCGTATTAAATCTGCAATGCCAGACGATAAGCTTCCTAGCGGTGGTCCTGCTAACTATCTGGTATGACGGAACTGGTTACAGCCAGCCCAGGAAAACACTGTCGCGTAATATCACCTTAATTCACTCCCTTGTAGCTAGCAGGACATAAACAGTGATGGTTCCAGATGCACCCACATCGTGGTTTAGAAGGTGAACACCAGATCGCGACACATGTGGTAAGGAGCTCACCACAATGTAAACATGTAAAAGGCTTTGTCGTCTATCTGATTTGCGTGTAATGGCCTGTCTTCAACTCGCGAAACCGAGGGCATCTTACATGTAGCGAGGAACGTTGTATACCTTATCTCCCTTTAAGGTGGCAGCAGACACAAACATCGCAAGTGATGAAGTCAAAGCCATTGGCTGGCCAGCCAGTTCATAGTATGACTGCGGCAGAAAATTGATCCGACTTTAATTGCTAATTTTTGAGGACAATGTTCACCGAAAAATCATTATGTTATATGTGTACGAAATACTGTTCAACAACTTTTAGACATTACTTACAAGTACTATTTTTTCCCCTAAATAATTTCAGACCGTATAATTTTTCGTAGAATACCGTATTAAATCACAATAAATTTTTTTTTTACGTTCAAATAATAAAAGCTAACTCAGTAAA
The DNA here is from genome assembly GCA_002778355.1 of Clitarchus hookeri. Lineage (NCBI taxonomy): Eukaryota > Metazoa > Arthropoda > Insecta > Phasmatodea > Phasmatidae > Clitarchus > Clitarchus hookeri. The sequence continues at coordinate 84,927 of NQII01007315.1, read as the reverse complement.
ATTAAATAATTCACGCTGAAATACGATACCTATAGTGTTATTTCAAGTAATCTTTAAAATCAGGCAATGAATAAAACCTTTTCGCCAAGTTTAACAAATTTTTTTTTATATTTTGTATTTGAGTACATTTAAATTTTCTTGTAAATTAAATTTTTCCAATGCATACGCAACATTAAAGCCAAAAGGAATCATTAAAATAATTAATTGCCTCGTTTAACGAATATGAGCAGGGAAAAGTGTATACATTGTATAAGCTTGCAGCTTGGAAATATTTTAGTTAATTATTTCTGCGGTGAAAATATTTCGAGTAACCAGTGTGCAAGATGGCGGACGCGACNGAAAAAAAAAAAAAAAAAACCCTTTACAGAACGGGCCTTTATATAAGTGCCAAGTGTAAAGAATTACCGACATTACATTTACGTGGAACTCAAACCAATATGGTTTATGTAATGTGAAAGTGATGGGCGGGATACTTTGATATCTGATTACTCATGACGCATGTATTAGTGGCTGGAAACACAATTAGTTAATACATTTAACGAACGCACACAGTCGGAGTAATACAAGCTACCTCATTGGAATTGACAAATTATTATTTTAACATTTCCATTATTATTTTTTTTAAATTTTATTAACATCAATTTTAATATAAATCTAAAGTTAAAATTAACTGTTTTTCGTGAAATATTCCAGTGTTACAGTAATAACAATAGTTCTTCTTGTAATGCCGAATATACATAGAATCTCATGTTTTCTATTTGCGCTCATGAATGTAAACCTGGTGAAAATAAATGTCTCAAACATTGAAAGTGCTAACAATGGAAAATTTGCATGATAATATCAGCAGATTACATGTCTACACGAGACAAGTTGGGGTAGTACCAGATTTGGGAGTAAAATTTCTTCTGTGGCATTTCGGAAAATATTAATACTCATGGAATAAATTTTGAAAATAGAAAAATATGCTAAAAATTAAACAAAGAAAAGTCATTATCATTTCACTGCATATTTCAAACAAAGTAATTAGAGACAATCACTTTTTATATGACTGAGCACATATCTGTCATGGTGAAATTTTTTCTGTTTATTTCTACCACTCATGAAAAATATCTCATAAACTATTGTAAATGTTGAATATTACAATGCGAATTAAAGTTTTAATATTTTAAATCAAAGTTGGCTTATGAAATTTGAAATTGTGAATGTGCCAAGTAATTTAAAAACCATCCATAGAGTATAGTAATGCCCACTCGTACCTGAGATCTCCTGATCCTCACTTCGAACACACGATTCTCCGAACTGAGTCCACGTTCGTTCTCGGAAACCCTGGTGCGAAATCTTTTGAACGAGCGCCAAACACTGCACTTCCCTAAGTCGAGCAAAAAAATAAGTTCCTCATCTTGTTCGTCAGACGAAATATTTTTGACGGAGTGCCAGAGCGTATTATGAATGGAAGCCGGCCAAAAAAAAGAGCTACCAGTTCTAATTAATGCTGTATTTCATTCACGAATTCAGTTATGGAATAGTTAAGGTCAACGGAAACACTTATAAATAACAAAATTATATTTGAAAGTTGTAATAGCGAGTAGCTCCTGCTAATTATGCTGTCGATCCTATCAATTTATTTCTTTCTGAATCTCTCCCCTTTTCCTTCTCGCTTCGCTGGTGTACACACTGTCATTTCGTTCGCATTTCTAAGTATTAACTGATATCGCATTTCGCCACCGAATGACAAGGCAACGCGTAAAATAATATCGCGATATATTCTTACAGTCGTCAGCAAGTTGTACATTACGTACGGGATTAGCTTAAGATCACGCGTTACCTTTGCAAAGAAAATTTCCGTCATTTTTCTAACACAATTTTCCCAGATGAACTGAAAACATATGCACTGGAATTTAATTAATTTATAACAGTGTATTTAGAAAATAACATTCCGTCATTACTTACAAGCTACAAGAAAGTAGTTTCTTTTGTAAATTTTATTGAAAATTGTATTAAATATGTCAAAGTTACATATGAACAATCCTGTTTCCCTTTAAGGTTTCTGCCCTAACAATTTGTCTCCTGTTTCGGAAATCTCAAAATTCATCGCATACATGTTTGCCTGAAGGTCATTTGTCCTACATGCGACGGTAATTCTGTGTTGCGTTCATAGAGCAAATTCAAACCGAGTAATCATACATAAACATAACATTTAAAACGCTTTTCATAATAACTTATATTTTGACTTATTAATTCCAGGTGAGTCCCTGCGAGCGCTGCTGAGTGAAGCCAGTCTCGAGTTCATATGGAGACTTCAGAGCATAACTGGATCAAGTACATTTGCTCACAAACGTCAACTTTAAGTAAAAATAATATATTCCATTTTCCAGTGGAGTCAAGAGACAGTAGGAATGATGGTAGTAGACAGATTGAATATGTGTAAATAATTAGTGTGAATAGACCGTAACCGATATACAGACACTGATAAGGACTTCAGTTAGAATTGAAATATACATTAAATATTGCAGCCACTGAGAATAACAGGAGCAATAGTGGAGATACATAGTTTAATGTGGTAAATAATATTTGTGTAGATAAATTAAAAATTAAATTTAAATCTGTCACGAACTCGGATAGGCCTGCGCCGCTTTGATGTCTTCTAACAATATGTTATAAATGAATTAAAACTACGTTAAAGGAGGTGTACGAGCATCTCAAACAACTTTCTAACACAAAAGGTGTTCTAACCTCAAACATCTCCATTTGCGTTGTTTTTCGATAGCGCTAATGGCAGAAAGCAGTCCAATGCTGGAACATGCTGAGTGGCTACTGCGCAACTGGCATTCGCTGTATACCCCAGATTCCCTCTACGAGTAAGAATGGACAACGTTTCTGTTTGGACCAAGCATAGCTTTTTAAAATCTGCCCTATTGGCGCTGGACACGAATCAATGAACCAACAACCAGGGGTGTCAGTCGCTGTTACCGATCGAGCCAACAGAGGAGAAAGGAAACAGTGACCTAGGGAGCGGGACATAATTTCACTCCCAATACCTAAATTGAAGATTGCAGGTTTTTGGAAGCAAACATTTAGGAAAAATNGGACATAATTTCACTCCCAATACCTAAATTGAAGATTGCAGGTTTTTGGAAGCAAACATTTAGGAAAAATGGGGCAATCCTAGATATAGGTTCTTGCCAACTTTATGACCAACTATTTTGCAATAATGGTGAATTTATTTCGCATAATATATTCAGCCACGATAGCATATTGACGCAACTGCCACCTTAGTTATACAGGTTGGTGGCTAGTAGGGTACTGAGTTACTGTACTTTGGTGAAGACTAAGGGCACCTGTAGTTGTTNTAGTTATACAGGTTGGTGGCTAGTAGGGTACTGAGTTACTGTACTTTGGTGAAGACTAAGGGCACCTGTAGTTGTTGCATAAGGGGTGAACAAATACTCTTATTCTCAGTTAGTTAACACACAAGTATTTTATTTGACTGAAAATAAAATGGGTATTTACACACACACGAGAATGAGCGCCCCCCCCCACCCCCTCCACATCGTAGGCCTGAAGGGCGGGTTGTCGGAATGCTATGCGTCGGGGGGAAGGTTGCTTGCATGGAGACGTTTTTACTTAACTGTGACTGTGGCTTTTGATGAGTTGTCTTCGTTGGTTGGTGTAGCTGGGTCAGCTCGGCGTCCCTTCTCCGAAGTCCGGGGTTGGTTTCTCGAGACTTGTGGTGTCTCTACGATCTCGTCTGGTGGTTCCCGTCGGAGACCTTAGCGCGTCTCCTCTCCTGCGTCGACGCCCGCCACGATCCGGCTCGCGCTTCCGACTCCTCGGGCCTCGCGTCAAGGCCGCCGAACAACTAACTTCCGTCTCGGCTGCGCTCGTGATTTAACTCGTTCGTCGCTATATTAAAGCTACCTTTGTCAGCAATTTCTCGGGAGAGAATTGGGGAGTTCCCCTGTCTAACTCGGGCGTTTTTGTGCCCGGTTTTGTGTCTTGTCAGTGGATTGTGCTCTCCAACCAAGGTGTGGGAAGGGCGAGGATGGTGTCGTGGGGATTCCTGCTGTACTAATTTCTGAGCTGTGGTCTGCACAATTCTGGTCGGGGGCACCCCTTGCTTCCTTCGTCATGAACTGCCTTATCTGGCATTTCTCTTGCGTGGCTGAAGGTTCTCCCCCGAGTCATTTGCCTCGGGACATTCCCTGTGTCATTCGAGCCTCGGTTCATCCCCAGGGGTGAATCCCCTGGTTGGAAATTTCGTGGTCAGCTGCCTGCCCTGGATATGTATCAATAAGATGGCAGGGCGTGGTGACGGCGCAATGCCTACTATAAAATGCGACATGCATCAAAATAAAAAAATTACGGCAGAAATGAATATCTCTGGTAAAAATCTTTCCTCTCGTAGTTAGTAAAAACCATTCGGATGTAATATTGCCATTCCTTGCTTATAATCTACTGATTCCATACAGTTATAAAATACGATTGAAACAACTCTGAGCCATACCCGTGTCTACTGACAACCACGACACTCTGTGAGTCATCTATGCACTCCAGTGCAGGAAACCCAGCTCTACTGCGCTGAGAAAAAGGTTTTGTTGAATCGAAGTTGGAGATTGACGCAACCAAACTAATTGTTTGTATTGGGGCCGCAAACAACTGTGTTGTTAAAACCAAATTATTTAGTTTTTCTTATTTGGTTGTCCCAAACAAAGATGTAGTTGTTGCAACTAAAGATTTGTTTAGCTCTACATACTTTAAAGAGTTTCGGTTGAATAAAAAAAAAAAAAAAAGCCCGACAGAGCCTCGAACCTATATTGTGTGCGCCAAAGCGCTAAGTGCTAGGAACCTCAGCTAGTGACTATTGATAAAGCAACGATATTTTTTAATACACACAGTTCGAATACTGGACAATGTGCGCAGATAAATATTTCAAGTTGTGCATCTTTACTATCTAGTCTCCTGTCGAACTTGTTGTATTAGGATGTTGATACCATTATCGGTCATCAATAAATGCACTAAAAACCATGTTCCTATCGTAATTGTCGCAAAAATTAGAAATAAACTCCCGAACTGTATTTTCGAAGGAAGGCAATCAAATAAGGGGCCAAACAACTAAATAGAGTTAATTCAACTAAATATTTTGTTGGCAGTCTAGCGTATTTTGTCGCAACACAGGGATTTTGTTAATTCAAGCGTNAGTTAATTCAACTAAATATTTTGTTGGCAGTCTAGCGTATTTTGTCGCAACACAGGGATTTTGTTAATTCAAGCGTTTATTTTGCTTGATGAACAAAATTAAGTTTGTTGCTATTGAAATTTGGTTTATTCGACTGAATATTTTGTTGTGAAAACGAAATATATTTTCGGCCCAACATTAACAAATATTTTGTCGGCTGGAGCAAACCTTTATTTATGTGTGGTGTGTTAAGATCCACGTACCAGCATCCTATTGGTCAAATTCACGCCGATTTTCANAGTTAATTCAACTAAATATTTTGTTGGCAGTCTAGCGTATTTTGTCGCAACACAGGGATTTTGTTAATTCAAGCGTGTATTTTGCTTGATGAACAAAATTAAGTTTGTTGCTATTGAAATTTGGTTTATTCGACAGAATATTTTGTTGTGAAAACGAAATATATTTTCGGCCCAACATTAACAAATATTTTGTCGGCTGGAACAAACCTTTATTTATGTGTGGTGTGTTAAGATCCACGTACCAGCATCCTATTGGTCAAATTCACGCCGATTTTCANACAAACCTTTATTTATGTGTGGTGTGTTAAGATCCACGTACCAGCATCCTATTGGTCAAATTCACGCCGATTTTCATTATTGGCTGGCTGCTTGCAAATAAATTGGTGAGTTGGCAGTGTCCCAATGACACCGACTTGACACGTGCAACACGATATGCAGTCCATCATGCTCATATTCATAATAGAATAAAACTTTTAACGTTTTTCTCTCACGAATAATACAACTGATGTCATGTAGTATTTATGTTAGGTCAACATAAAAACTAATGTAGTAACGGAAGTGCATTCATGTTGAGTTTTGTCTTCAAAGACAGAGAAATCCGTCGTACTACCGTCGCCTGAGCTGGACTCGGGCATAAAGCTCAAAGTGCTCACCTCTATAGTGTTAATTTATATTACATGCACCCTTAAGTCACGAAATAATCCTACGAACCTTTGTCCCTCGCCGTGGCATAGGTAAAAGTGTAACAGCAGTTGTTTAAACTAGCCGGGAAAACGCGTAAGCAGCNCCTTTGTCCCTCGCCGTGGCATAGGTAAAAGTGTAACAGCAGTTGTTTAAACTAGCCGGGAAAACGCGTAAGCAGCCAGATAAAAACTGGCTGCTTTCGAATCACCGCCTTGCTTACAACACACCCGCATTACTCCACTGGCACCTGCCCCTGGTGGCAATGAGCCCAACTACCTGTACGCCGAATATTTGCCAAAGAGGCAATAGTGTGTTCTTATTATCTGGCTCGTGGCAAAAATAGAACTATAGGTTCGTAGCACGTTCGCCACGAACGAAGCGGTGTTTGTTTATAAAAGTTTTTTTTTTCGGAGGACGCAGGATCGTTAAACGCCGAATTCTGTGAAACTGTATCACAGGCGATAACTTCTTTCTCAGAAAGGGGGCACTTCATGAACTAAATTCCATAAAAATTAACTACGCCGTGACACGATTTCCTTTTCAAACTTTCACTGCCAGTTTTTCTAACGTTATGGTTATCTAAGTAGCGAAGTTGGAAGGGATTCAGCTTTTGTTATAGAGATACCGAGATCGATTTCTGTCTTGGCTATGATGTATAATCTGTGACACTAATAGTTCACCAACCTGTGCGTTTCGGTAACTTACAGACTACTCTCAATCCAACTGAAAGTCTCCACAACGCACTACTGCACAACACAGAGTTCTGGCGTGGAGAATTCAGTATGTATAGCATTAAGTTGTGACAACTAATTTTTCTTCATAAAACATGTATGTTGTATAGGCTAACATACTCCAAAGTAGATGCCTTTGAAGTTGTCGTGCGTGTGCATATACCGAATTTATGAACTTAGGAATTCCACTTTAACGGGCTCAGTAACCTTCAGAAGGCAAACTGCATTAAAGTTTACTACTGTAAATATTTATAACTTATAACCGTTGCAAGGCACTCTGAACATCGCACATACGAGTAATCGTATCAACAAAACCGGTCATAAGTGGAAATCATAAAGAACGTCAAAACTCCTCTGCAATGAAATTTTTTAAGAGCTAAGTGGTTGGCACTCTAGATAACAGCCGTAAAATGTTCCCGCGCTCCGCTCATTTGCGTCACTGACAGTCTGAACGTATCGTTACGTGAACTGTATGTTATTACACTGGATCACCGAAAAAAAACTGGAATAGGCGTGCGTATGCACATAACAGAGGTATGGAACCAATCAGAGTAACGCGATGCGGTCGGCTGCGCCTATATAAGACAACAAGCGTCTGGCAAAGTTGCTAGATCGGTTACTGCTGCTACAATGGCAGGTTATCAAGATTTAAGTGAGTTTGAACGTGGTGTTATAGACGGCTCACGAGAGATGGGATATAGAATCTCCGAGGTAGCGATAAAATTTGGATTTTCGCGTACGACCATTTCACGAGTGTACCGTGAATATCGGGAATCCGGTAAAACATAAAATCTTCGACATCGCTGCGGCCGGAAAAAGGTCGTGAACGAACGAACGGGACAAACGATGACTGACGAGAATCATTAGACGTGACAGACGTGCAAACCTTTCTCAAATTGGCGCAGATTTCAATGCTGGGTCATCAACAAGTACCAGCGTGCGAACTATTCAACGGACCATCATTGATATGGGCTTTCGGAGCCGAAGGCCCACTCATGTACCGTTGTTGACTGCACGACACAAAGCTTTACGCCTCGCCTGGGCCCGCCAACACCGCCATTGGACTGCTGATGACTGGAAACACGTTGCCTGGTCTGACGAGTCTCGCTTCCAATTTTATCGGGTGGATGGACGTGTATGGGTATGGAGACATCCTCATGAATCCATGGGCCCTACATGTCAACAGGGGACTGTTCAAGCTGGTGGAGTCTTTGTCATGGTATGGGGCGTGTGCAGTTGGTGGGAAATAGGACCCCTGATACGTCTAGATACGACTCTGACAGGTGACAGATACGTAAGCATCCTGTCCGATCACCTGCACCCATTCATGTCCATAGTGTATTTCGACGGACGTGGACAATTCCAGCAGAACAATGCGACACCCCACACGTCGAGAGTTGCTACCGAGTGTCTCCAGGAAAAATCTTCTGACTTAAGACACTTCCATTGCCACAGACATGGACATTATTGAGCATATCTGGGATGCCTTGCAACGTCCTGTTCAGAAGTGATCTCCACCGCCTCGCACTCCTACTATGGATTTGTGGACTGCCCTGCAGGATTCATGGTGAATTGCCTCCTGCATACCTTCAGATATTATTCAAGTCCATGCCACGTCATCTTGCGGCACTTCTGCGTGCTCGCGGGGGTCCTACACGATATTAGGCAGGTGTACCAGTTTTTTTTAGCTCTTCAGTGTAGCTCTCGGCGTTTCACTTAATTACCCGCATTCCTGCAGTGAATTTTATTAGTTTTTGGTGTTGTTTGGAACATAGGTTTTTTGGAAATGGAAGAATAGGGTATGTACCTCATTTTTAATCATTGTTTAATTAGTTAGCTATAAAAATAAACACAAATACTGCCCTAAGAATGTATTGCCTGACAATGTCTCAGATTTTACTTAATAAAAAAATTAAAAAGATTTTTTGTTTGTGTGTCGGAGGTTGTTGGGCAATGGTTGTTATAGATATGTGAAACTAAGACTATCCACAAAATAATTCCATTAAAAACCGGTCCGCATTCTTCCTCTTTTTTGAATACCATTACGCTAAAGACATTGAGTAAATATATCAATACTTTTAAATCTTAACATTTCGTCGCTTTTCTTTCAGATTCTTCAGAGGTAGTCATGCAATCGAAAAGAAAAAAAAATAAATGGCATTATGTGACGATGTCAAAGGTCAAAAATCGACGAAAAAGTGGCGTTTTTTATGAATACCTTATAAAAATACCAAGTGCCCAGATAACGAAAAAACGTTTTAAGACATGCCTTAAAAATTTTTTAGAAGTGATTTTAAGAAAAAAAGTGGTTGCTGCTCAATACAAAGAAGATAGTTTTTTTTGTCAAAAAACGAAAAATGGCTCGCAGGTCCCACAAAATTGCCAACTTGGGCTAAGCAAAAACGAGGTAGACCATCAAAGGTATTTGATGAATTGACTGAACGTAATAAGCGCGAAGAAGTGGCAAGCGTGAACACCAGATGATAAACTGATGGTAAAGGAAACAAAAAAAAAAAATTCAAAGGGATTTTAAAGAAAAGATGGGCCTTTTAGTGGATGTTCCAAAGCCGGGATTTGGGAACACTAAATTTCGCTAGAAAGTTCTCAAGATAACAGTGCAATAAAGACGTCATAAACTGACTTTTATTAAGTTCAGACCCATTCTCGAGTTGTAGCAAGCCAAGGCAACATAAAGAAAGTAAGCCTTTCTCAAGAGAGGCCATGGACATGCTGATCTCAAGTGCTCCGGCCGTGCGCGATAATGATAACGACACGGAGGATGAAAAGGACTAGTATTTTGATTTAATATATATAAAATTTTCACCAGATCCTGCATTTTTACTGCGTTATCTTTCAAAAAAACCCATAAAATATTTTTGCCCGGTTTTTTGATACAAATAATCCTATGTGCATCGGGCAGGTGAATNAACGTAATAAGCGCGAAGAAGTGGCAAGCGTGAACACCAGATGATAAACTGATGGTAAAGGAAACAAAAAAAAAAATTCAAAGGGATTTTAAAGAAAAGATGGGCCTTTTAGTGGATGTTCCAAAGCCGGGATTTGGGAACACTAAATTTCGCTAGAAAGTTCTCAAGATAACAGTGCAATAAAGACGTCATCNTTTCGCTAGAAAGTTCTCAAGATAACAGTGCAATAAAGACGTCATCAACTGACTTTTATTAAGTTCAGACCCATTCTCGAGTTGTAGCAAGCCAAGGCAACATAAAGAAAGTAAGCCTTTCTCAAGAGAGGCCATGGACATGCTGATCTCAAGTGCTCCGGCCGTGCGCGATAATGATAACGACACGGAGGATGAAAAGGACTAGTATTTTGATTTAATATATATAATTTTCACCAGATCCTGCATTTTTACTGAGTTATGTTTCAAAAAAACCCATAAAATATTTTTGCCCGGTTTTTTGATACAAATAATCCTATGTGCATCGGGCAGGTGAATNCTTTCAAAAAAACCCATAAAATATTTTTGCCCGGTTTTTTGATACAAATAATCCTATGTGCATCGGGCAGGTGAATGTTTCAAGACCTACTGTAGAGCAGTTAAATTTCCAAATGTGCCCCGGTGTGAATTCTTTAGTAGTACATTACCTCATTACGAATTTAACAGCTCCCAAGACTTCACATGAAAAACATTCGCCAACTTCAACTACAAGGACATTTTTTGCTCGAATTTGCAAGTCTTGGTCTGGTAAGAAATCTTGCGATTGGAAACACACACATTTTGACAAATACTTACAATAGCTCGTTGTTATGAGCATTCTTTGCAATATACTAACACGGGTCAGCACTTATATTGAGCGTTATCTAGCCACGCGGCAAGACCAGAGAACTTTAACTGTTTTGACGTATACAGGTTGATTCTTAAATCAAGTAACAAACATTGAGGGGTGGTAGAGCTCACTAAAACAAACAATTGTTGTATAGGGATATATGGGCGGAAGTGACGCGATGAGGCACAAACACAAAAATAACACATGAAATGCAACACATTGTTTATTTACAACGTCGCCGCTATATGCATTTTTACAGCAATGTTTATAATAATTGCTCAAAATTGCTACCACCGACAGTAATGCAAGCTTGGTAGCGTCGGTGGAGTGATTGGCGAACAGATTCAAATACGCCGGGTATTTCACGCACGCCACCATTGTCAGCCAATCACGCCATATGTAGAGGTCGCCAAGCATGCGTGACTGTTGGTGGATGCATTTTCAGCAACTGTTTTAACATTTTGTGTACGGAATCACTCGTTAAGTATGCTGCTAATGAACATTTTATGTTTCCGTTAATGTGTTATGTTTTTGTGTTTGTGCCTCAACGCGTCATTTCCGCCCATATATTCCTATTGTTTGTTTTAGTGAGCTCTACCACCCCTCAATGTTTGTCCCGTGATTTTAGAATCATTCTGTATATGTTTTTTAAAACCAGGCCGACTCATGGGGAGGCAGGACGGAAACAAAGATGTAGGCCTAACGTTTGCAGGGCGATCCATCCCCACACTGTAGCCCCCAACTTCACGAATAACAACGCGATCATTACTTTGGGTGCGATCATTACTTAATATTAAGTCACCTGTTTTTAACCGAGCTGCGAGGAGTTCTCCGTAATATCGTGAACTTCCGTATTGTTTGAAGACACGGCCGAAGAAATATTACGTCACTAGCAGCTGCCATGGCTAGGGACAGGTGTTCGTCGCGAAAATATTTATGACCGTGCTAGACTTCAAAATCCTACGCCCACAAACACAACTTCCTCTGGCTATTGGCCACGTGTCTACGCGAGAATACATGTTCTTATTTGACCNATCCTACGCCCACAAACACAACTTCCTCTGGCTATTGGCCACGTGTCTACGCGAGAATACATGTTCTTATTTGACCAGCCAATCATGTTAAAGTATTCCGATACTGAACGTCCGTGATTCGCGGACGGAAACTTGAGGCACGTGACATTTAAGATCATCCAGCCACGAAAGTGCATATTAACTAAAGGGTTTTGGAGTACAACTGGTCTTGAAATTTATTCGCGAAAAAAACCCGTCCCTAGTCATAGGGCTCTCTGCGACGTGGTATTACGCCAGCAACATTCAAGTGTAAATTTCTCAAATGTTCTCTCCTTCCTGGATTGTACATTATTCTAGNATCCTACGCCCACAAACACAACTTCCTCTGGCTATTGGCCACGTGTCTACGCGAGAATACATGTTCTTATTTGACCGGCCAATCATGTTAAAGTATTCCGATACTGAACGTCCGTGATTCGCGGACGGAAACTTGAGGCACGTGACATTTAAGATCATCCAGCCACGAAAGTGCATATTAACTAAAGGGTTTTGGAGTTCAACTGGTCTTGAAATTTATTCGCGAAAAAAACCCGTCCCTAGTCATAGGGCTCTCTGCGATGTGGTATTACGCCAGCAACATTCAAGTGTAAATTTCTCAAATGTTCTCTCCTTCCTGGATTGTACATTATTCTAGNTGTGGTATTACGCCAGCAACATTCAAGTGTAAATTTCTCAAATGTTCTCTCCTTCCTGGATTGTACATTATTCTAGGCAGGAGAGAACATTTGATTTGGCCAGTTCCAAGTCGGCATTATATTGGTAGGGAGCCGGCCAGTAATGCACGTTGTACAGTATAGTAAGCGTGTACGGTGTTATGTGAACCAACAGGACGATTGTAAATGGGAGTACAGAGACCAACAGAACTGACGGTCACGCAACCGTGAATATACGTAACTCACTTTCAGCTCGCCTCAACGCTCAGCAAACGTGTACGGCACCCAAAGTGTTAAAATACTTGTTGTCTTGTTCGATCGAGTATACAAATACGATATGAGCATGACGTTTATCTGGCCGTGCACGAGGTTCGGGTGAGGGCCCACGGCGACTGGCGTCAATTCTGGGCGCGGGAGAACATTCCCGGGCGGTATATCTCGCAGCTCCGGTGTGCTAGGGTGCTGAACTTTGTGAAAAATGAAAGACCTAGTATGTAAGTGTTTATTTGAGTCACAGCGTCCAAGCAAACCGTTTTGTTACTTTCATTCCCTTCCCGCACCCCAAGGAAAATATTACCCGCTACCGCAGAGACGTACTCACGTAAAACCTACGACTATGTTACCGACACAGGCGCACTCCGATTTCTTGCACACTTCTCTGTCTGGCTTGGAGGTCTTTTGGTGAAGGCGACCGTGAAGAAATGAAATGTCTCAGTTGACGACGTTTAAAAGCAAACTCTGGTNTTGGAGGTCTTTTGGTGAAGGCGACCATGAAGAAATGAAATGTCTCAGTTGACGACGTTTAAAAGCAAACTCTGGTTGCAACTCATATTTCGAGACTCAAGTTGATGTTTCAGAATTTCGTAAATACAGCCTCAGACGAAGACCTAGTTCCTNTGCAACTCATATTTCGAGACTCAAGTTGATGTTTCAGAATTTCGTAAATACAGCCTCAGACGAAGACCTAGTTCCTAACTTATTATAAATCAACAAATTTCATGTTTTAGTCTTTCCACGGTTTCTTCACTCTTTTTTAATCAAACCTTTGAGTAATTGAAGAGATTTTGGCCGCTCTTAACAGCGAGGTCTCGAGAGCCGTTGAGGGTGGTTTAGGTGAGCATGGAGCAGCGCCGGAATGAAAGGACGGGGGGAACGGTAGATCTCCGAGAAAACCCGCTGACCAGCGGCATCGTCCGGCACGATTCCCAAATGCGAAAATCCTGAGTGAACCGGCCGGGGATAGAACCCGGTTTGCCTTGGTGGGAGGCGAGCAGGCTAACCGCTCAGCCACCGCGACCCCCAAACCTTAGAAAAATCACCCCATGTATGATTTTCTTGTTTGTCTTTTAATATGCCATGTATCTCAACCGTTTTGTGTTCCCATTAACACTTAAAAACAAAATTTTTTTATTAAATGGAACTTTAACTTATATTTTATCAATAAATTGTAAGGTTTTATTCCTAATTAATATGAATTAAAACAGGAATAAAATAGGCGTGTTGGCAATATCTAGTCAGAAATGGTTCTTATGCAAAATATTGCTACACTGAGTGCGCACGAATGTGGTGCGCTTTCTCTTTGATGTAATTTGCTAGACTCGGCTAAGCTTTGTTTGCACGAGGCGGAGGAACATTCTGGAAGGATAACTTAAGGCAGGGCTCCATAAAAGTTGGATATTGTGATGACACGGTAAACTTCACCACCATGTAAATACCTGAGCACAACGCGCTATTTCACTGGCTGATTGTCTTCTAACCAAGTCAATCGTGCGAAGCGCTACGTGAGACTGATCACTCCGCGGTCGAAATTTCATTGGGTGGACCACAAAACTTTTGGCCAACAGCAAACCCACAGTGTAGATAGTGCGGTGACAGCCCCCCCTTCCTCCTTCGACTAGAACTCCAGTCGTACATGCCAGCAAACTGGTGACGCGTACCGGGAACATGACGCAACGCCGTTCGCCAATCGTCAGCCGGTAACCCTGTCAGTAGGGGAATCTTTCGCACCGTGTAGTAGCCAATAAGATACAAGGCCCGTTGCGAGAGACCCGCGCAATCAACCAGCGAATGGGCTCTGCCGGATCAAAGGAATCGCCACCCCCACTCCGCCTATGTATAATTACACATTCTAAGGCAAAAGTAAAACCAGCAAACAGCAAACTGGGAGTCACAGAGCATTTAAAGTACGCGGAGACGAAATGTTGCTGCGTTTTGAATAGGGCGTACCGATTCTCTAACTCTATGCGTGCGGCAATGTCGACCTTATCGCTCCCGCGCTTCTGGGTCTCTAACGTGGGAAACAGGCACACGCAGAAGGTCTCTTTAAGTTTGCTGGCAGGCGATGCTGCGGAATCTAGTCTCTGATTATACATATAGCATCAATTCGAAATACACAGGGGCCTACGTCATCAATGGCCACGTTTACATGGACTAAGAGAATTCCTAGCAAACGATATTAAACTCCCCGTGGTCGTATCCGACCATAACGAGGCATTGTGACGGCGATGAAAATAACGCCATCTAGCTTCGTATGTGTTGTTTCCTCAGAATTAATTATAAGCGGTGACTATAGGGTTTCAATACAGCAATCTGTTCAGTTTAATACAGTAATGTCGCTATCGTTCAAACACTGTTTTACAGAAAAGTACATTTCTTAAACAGAATGCTGCTTACATCGAATATTGCTGACTTTGACGGTAACATCTTAAAAATGAAAATTTTGCCGTATTTTATTCGCGGGTTGGATACATAATACGAGTGCGGTGTAGAGATCACGACAGCTCTTAACATCGTGGTCTCGAGAGTCGATGAGTGTGAAGCGAAGTGAGTATGGAGCAGTACCGGAATGCAAGGGCGGGGGAAGCGGGAAAACTTCGAGGAACCCCGATTACCAGCGGCATCGTCCGGCACGTTTCCCACATGCCGGGAATTGAACCCGGTTCGCCTTGGTGGGTGGCGAGTAGTCTAACCACTACACTACCACGGCCCTCTGATACGTAAAATACATGTGTATTAATTTCTTATTAAGGGTGCGATTTGGAATCATCAGTAATAATTTTATTTCTAGTGATATTTGCTCTTCAGATAGTTTCTGTCAGAATCTTACTTGAAAATTGGATTGTATTTATGAGTCATTATAAACTGCTGCATGTTTGTTATTTCTATGAAGGCCGAAACCTGAGAGAAGTTTTGTAGATAGTTGCCATAGCAACGTGTGGCAAGTATGGCTGTAATTTCGGATGCGTTTTAGTAAGATGTTTGACAGAGATTTCTAATCCTTCTGGCTTTTGCCAAGCAGGACGCTGAACCCTGGTAGGAGTTTGAAATTAATAACTGGTATTTCGATCCGAGTTCGCATCTGCGAAGAGGGCGTCCTGATGGGGACGAAGACGCGACGATGTTCCCAGTTGGAAGCAGGCCCGTGCGGTTTACGCCCGCGTGTTTGCAGATAGTTTGATTAGAGTGACCGTGTCATGCATGAACTTACGCTGTGCACGATAGGCCCGTCATCCTGAATAGGGAAGCCCTCGAGGAGACGAACCCCGGCATTCAGTAGGATGCCCAGCCGAGGAGCAGCGTCTACAAAAACCTTTCCGTTACTAAGAAACTTCGAATTTCCGACGAGCTTGGGAAACTAAATATCTTCGAGCACAGAGGCAAAATAATTTTCATTCCTAAAATGTTTTTCGGTCGGCATCTTGAAATCAAGTGATAACTGTTTTTCCGCGTAGTTCTAACCACGGATGCCATGACAAGGAGTTATCTTGTTCTGAATTAAGCTAGCGCGGACTTGAATATTCTCAAGAATTTATTTCTCAATTTTTACTCCAACAGAGCCGTAAGTTAAAATGTGCAAACATATCACGAGAGAGGCTAGCGTCGCTCACTGCCGTTTATTCGAAAAGTCAAGTAAATATAATTATACATTTAAAAAGCCGTCTTATTCATCGAAGTTAAGATTAGGTTTTGTCTTTTTGCATTAATATTTTCCGTTCTGAACTACGGTGCCAATTAAATTTATTAAATAAAGTAATTTCTTTCACGAAAAGTCTCTGTGGTTTTATATTTTCAGTAATAATGTGGTAGCTTTCGTAGTTATTATATTCACTCCTTTTGGGAATTGTTTTGCTTTGGAGATACATGGTTCAGTGTTCCTGCAGAAGTATTCTACANTACATGTGTATTAATTTCTTATTAAGGGTGCGATTTGGAATCATCAGTAATAATTTTATTTCTAGTGATATTTGCTGTTCAGATAGTTTCTGTCAGAATCTTACTTGAAAATTGGATTGTATTTATGAGTCATTATAAACTGCTGCATGTTTGTTATTTCTATGAAGGCCGAAACCTGAGAGAAGTTTTGTTGATAGTTGCCATAGCAACGTGTGGCAAGTATGGCGGTAATTTCGGATGCGTTTTAGTAAGATGTTTGACAGAGATTTCTAATCCTTCTGGCTTTTGCCAAGCAGGACGCTNTGTAATTTCGGATGCGTTTTAGTAAGATGTTTGACAGAGATTTCTAATCCTTCTGGCTTTTGCCAAGCAGGACGCTGAACCCTGGTAGGAGTTTGAAATTAATAACTGGTATTTCGATCCGAGTTCGCATCTGCGAAGAGGGCGTCCTGATGGGGACGAAGACGCGACGATGTTCCCAGTTGGAAGCAGGCCCGTGCGGTTTACGCCCGCGTGTTTGCAGATAGTTTGATTAGAGTGACCGTGTCATGCATGAACTTACGCTGTGCACGATAGGCCCGTCATCCTGAATAGGGAAGCCCTCGAGGAGACGAACCCCGGCATTCAGTAGGATGCCCAGCCGAGGAGCAGCGTCTACAAAAACCTTTCCGTTACTAAGAAACTTCGAATTTCCGACGAGCTTGGGAAACTAAATATCTTCGAGCACAGAGGCAAAATAATTTTCATTCCTAAAANAAACTTCGAATTTCCGACGAGCTTGGGAAACTAAATATCTTCGAGCACAGAGGCAAAATAATTTTCATTCCTAAAATGTTTTTCGGTCGGCATCTTGAAATCAAGCGATAACTGTTTTTCCGCGTAGTTCTAACCACGGATGCCATGACAAGGAGTTATCTTGTTCTCAATTAAGATAGCGTGGACTTGAATATTCTCAAGAATTTATTTCTCAATTTTTACTCCAACAGAGCCGTAAGTTAAAATGTGCAAACATATCACGAGAGAGGCTAGCGTCGCTCACTGCCGTTTATTCGAAAAGTCAAGTAAATATAATTATACATTTAAAAAGCCGTCTTATTCATCGAAGTTAAGATTAGGTTTTGTCTTTTTGCATTAATATTTTCCGTTCTGAACCACGGTGCCAATTAAATTTATTAAATAAAGTAATTTCTTTCACGAAAAGTCTCTGTGGTTTTATATTTTCAGTAATAATGTGGTAGCTTTCGTAGTCATTATATTCACTCCTTTTGGGAATTGTTTTGCTTTGGAGATACATGGTTCAGTGTTCCTGCAGAAGTATTCTACANCATTATATTCACTCCTTTTGGGAATTGTTTTGCTTTGGAGATACATGGTTCAGTGTTCCTGCAGAAGTATTCTACAACCTAACTACTGGGTAAGAAGGTACATTGCATCATAATAAAGCTCATTGTTTCTCATCCCATTTTTGAACAACATTACATAAGAAATATTTTTGTCCTCCCGAAAGTTGGGCACATTTATTATATTTCAATACAATACGTGACACTTTGCAACGGCCACATTTAAGTTTCAATAACAAAACCTATGATTGGGAAACGAGATTTAGGCTTTAATTTCTGTCCCGAAACAAAATATCTATATTAAAATATTCCATAGTTTTTTAAAAATTATAATAGACTCAGCTGCTTATAAGACATTCACAGTTACTTCAAACTTTTCTGAAGTGCTGCTAAAGTTCTGCTTCCAGGATATTCCTCAGCCTCATGCAAACAAAGCTTAACCGAGTATAGAATATTACACTAAAGGGACAGCGCACCGCTTTCGTGCGCAATTCTATGTAATAAAATCTTACTACTTCTTAGTAGGCATTACCAACTCACCTATTTCCCCCTAGTCATTACTCACATTAATTATAAATCAAATATAAAATTTAGAGATAAAATATAATTTTAAATTCAATTCAACAAATCATTAGGTACTTTTATGTTAGCAGAAGTATAAAACACGTGTGACAAATGACCAAACACGTCATTCATGGAGTGATTTTTCAAAGGTTTGATTCAAAAAGTGTGAAGAAACCGCGACTAGACTATACAATAAGACCCGTATGACAACTGGGCTAGCCCCTTAAATGCGCTCGTTCAAAAAAAATATTTTTTATATATGGAGCACCATTCAACTTGCAACATTATTAAAAATATTCTTTCCTCGCATGGAAAAAAAATTAGGTCGCATAATTATTGCATCACGGCTTGTCAAAATCACAATTTCAGTGTTTTTAGGTCGTACAAATGCAATAAGCGAAATAATTTGCAGAAAATATAATAAGGGCGGCTAAGACGACATGTCTTAATTCATTTTAAAGTATGCCTAGCAAAACTTATTTTAAAAAAGATGTTAAACTGTTACAAACAAAAAAAATTAAAAATTTCCATATTTTGAGCGATTTAAAGAATTCTGCGAAAACATTCCATAAAATGTTTACACGCGGTATCCTATTTCAATGTGAAAAATCGCACTTTGTTTTGGCAGGTGAATTAGTTGTTATTATTTGTATGCCCCAAAACACTGAAATTGCAATTTCGAATGCAATTGTGAAAAAAAAAAAATAGGCCGTATAAATCATGTGAGTAAATAGTACTCGTGAAACAACATCTTGTATGGATAAAAATTAACGGATTTTTCGATGACCAGCACCTTTAACCCATTCATACCCGGTGTACAAAATTGTGTACATTACGCACGTGTAGGTAATTTTTGGTCGGTACTGCACACTGCTAAGCTCAATTACGAATGATTAGGGACAGGCGTCTGTCGCGAAAAGATTTCAAGGCCAGCTGTACTCCAAAACACTTTTGTTCATATGCACTTTCGTGGTTGAACGATTTTTAATGTCACGTGCCTCAAATGTCTCTCCGCGAATTATAGACTTTCAGTATCGGAGCACTTCATTACGATTGGCTCAGTCAAAATATCTTCTCACGTAGATGTAGTTGTGGACGTAGGATATTGATGTCCTGCATGACAAGAAATATTTTCCCGAAAAACACCTGTCTCTAACCAATTATCTTACCTGTGGGTAAATGATTCGCAAACCGTGTTACTGGTCTAGGTCGTAATTAGTTCTTATAACTGTAGCTGGACAAATAGCCTACATCTCATTAGCTGTGACAATGAAACAGGTGTTGTTTCGACTTAAGTACAGCAGGCACCATACGTAGGGACAGGTGTTTTCTCGTGAAAATATTTATGGCCATGCTAGACTTCAATTTCCTTCGTCCACAACCACAACTTCCTTCGGTAATTGGCAGCGTGTCTACTAGAGAAGACACGCTCTTATTTGACTGGGCCTATAGTAATAAAGTACTCCGATACCGAACGTCCATGATTTGCCGACATACACATGAAGTACATGACATTTAAAATAACCCAACCACGAAAGTGCATATGAACAAAAGTGTTTTGGAGTACAACAGGCCTTGAAATATTTTCTCGAAAAAACACCTGTCCCTAATCATACAATTTTTTGTTTGCAACACCTGAAACCGTAAATTGAATTGACTCTGAAGGGGTTCAAAATGGGCGTGTAAGGGTTGACGTGACGTTGCGTGTGTTGGTGCCGAGCGGCGACCTTTTCACCGAGGCATTGTGGTTTCTGCNATTACGATTGGCTCAGTCAAAATATCTTCTCACGTAGATGTAGTTGTGGACGTAGGATATTGATGTCCTGCATGACCATAAATATTTTCCCGAAAAACACCTGTCTCTAACCAATGATCTTACCTGTGGGTAAATGATTCGCAAACCGTGTTACTGGTCTAGGTCGTAATTGGTTCTTATAACTGTAGCCGGACAAATAGCGTACCGCTCATTACCTGTGACAACGAAAAAAGTGTTGTTTCCACTTAAGTACAGCATGCATCATACATAGGGACAGGTGTTTTTTCGCAAAAATATTTATGGCCATGCTAGACTTCAATATCCTTCGTCTCCAACCACAACTTCCTTCGGTAATTGGCCACGTGTCTACTAGAGAAGACATGCTCTTATTTGACTGGGCCAATAGCAATAAAGTACTCCGATACCGAACGTCCATGATTTTCCTACAGACACTTGAGGTACATGCCATTAAAAATAATCCAACCACGAAAGTGCATATGAACAAAAGTGTTTTGGAGTACAACAGGCCTTGAAATCTTTTCGCGAAAAAACACCTGTCCTTAATCATATAATTTTTTGTTTGCAACACCTGAAACCGTAAATTAAATAGGGTCTGAAAGGGTTAAAAATGGGTNGGTTCAAAATGGGCGTGTAAGGGTTGACGTGACGTTGCGTGTGTTGGTGCCGAGCGGCGACCTTTTCACCGAGGCATTGTGGTTTCTGCCTTGCGCGGGTGACCGCTGAGCGAAGGGTAACCACGAGGGGTTGGCGAGGGGAAAGAAGGGACATCCGCGCGCGTGGCTCCGGGTCAGTCAGTTCCGGGGCGCGACGCACGCGTCGGGACGCCTCGGGGGAGGGGGCGCCAATCAAAAAGGGGGAGGCGCCTCGTGACGTCACGCCGGAGGGGCGACGGGGGTGGTGGAGAGGAAGGGGTGGTGGTGTTGCGCGGGAGGGAGCCAGTATGCACGCGGCGTCAGTGGCCACCTGACGGGGCGTCCGATCGGCCGAGCAAGCGTCGCGACGTCTCGCGTCCGCCCCGAGTCGCGTACTTCGCGAAGTCTCGTGAAAGAGGAAAATCAACCCCTAAGGGGAAATTATGTCTATATATTTTTTTTTCCCACGGAGCTCATCATACAATGTAATTAACACATGGGAGTACTTCCTTCAGGACTAAAGATAAAAGAAAATAAATACCCGGGTAAGATGTAAGTCGAGTTGTTTGTTTACATCCCGTCCGATCCCGACAAGCGCGCGCGTGGACGCTTAGCCGGAGACCCAACCCGTGAGGTGTGATGGTCGCTGCCGTGAACTTTGACGTTGTGGACATGAAGAAGTCGACCGCGTGAAGACTTGCAGCTATGGGTCGACACTTCCAAGGTTTACTTCCCGCATTCGTCGCTGCTTTGGCATTCTGCTGCGCCTCTGGTGAGTCTACACATTTAAAAAAAATCTTAGGAAACTTCCTTTAACTGTAACGGAAGTTTATAACCTAAAAATAGTATTGAATTAATACCACATATTATGCTGCAAATATGATGATGGTGAGAACATCGCTAGCATTTGGCTCTTTCCTGAGAAAATGTAGAAACGCTAAATTATATAATAGTTACTTGTTGGAGTGTGATCAAGGTGGCTACGGGTCTGTGTCGTTGATTATATATTGTTTGAATCGTTTTGGAGCTTATAAACTTCATTTGGTGTCGAACCTCTCCGGTGATTCTTTGACGTGTAACTCTGGATGAACGAGGTTTATCACCCATCCCTGGAACACTGATACTTCTGCACGAGTTCAGTAATGAAAACAGAATATCGATGTAGGTGGGGACGAAATTATTGTTTTCACGCGTCACTTCACGCAGTGGAGTAAACACTCAGGGTTAATTAATTCGAGCGTACAATTGAACTACTTGACATGCCCAGTTCTGCCCCATTTTTGAGGTATTCCAGTTTTTTTTTTACACTTCGCGACGACAGAAAATCGTAGTTTCGGAATTTCATGCAGGGAATTTAGTTTTCACCTTCCTTACGTTGAAAACGATCTTTCTACAAACCTAGTTCCTCAGGAGCTTTGTTTACTAAACTGTTTTGGACATAACCGCGAGAACAAAAGTAGAAGCTCTTGCCTAACTAATACCTGAATGTTGTTTTTGACTAAAGGTTAAATAAGTATAAAAAAAAAAAAACAGTAAAATTTTTTTTTTACTGGCTTTAATTTTAAAGAGTGTGTAAACAAACAAACGTTTAAAACGAGAATTATTGCAACATAAGAAACATACTCGCGACTCTAATTCGAGTTAAGGTTATATAACCATTGACTCCTAAGTGTCCAATAAGTAAGGTCATATTAATTTAAGCGAACAGCTGTCAAACAGGTGCAACAATTTTCAAAAATTTATTTTGCAGCATACAGTTCGGAGACCTGTCCCGTGTGGTATTTTCACAACTTATATATGGTTCATCTATTTCTTTTTAATATAAGAAATTAAAAGCATTGTTTTTCTACCAAGTAAAGTTTCTAAATATTTTATATTGTTTAAACTATTATTGCTCCTGCTTAGGCCGATAAGTTAATGAAAAGATACTAACATGTTAAACTACCTTGAACTTAAAACTAAGTCCTTTGTCCGTGGGTGAGCAGTCTTTGCCTAATTGTAGCCTGGTTGTGTATGTTAATTCTGAAATTAAACATTCTAATTCAAGTGCAGTAAGCCAAGACGTTAAAGAAATTATCAGGATAGTTTTTCATGAAGTTAATGTTTGGCGTTAGGTTAGCTTTCCCAGTCCAGAACGACAGGTTTCCGTAAGGTATCAAAATTGGTTTTTGATCTGTCGAGAAGTCAGCATCGAACCAGCATTCACATCTACGTGCTACCCGAGATTCGAACCTGCACTTTTTTTTTTTTTTT